>JABASD010005297.1:0-12792 GCA_019776165.1 Pogonognathellus flavescens | reverse complement strand
TCTCAGTCACTGTTCCATTCGTTACTTTTTTACACCCATTTTGCAATGGTTTATTATAATTCTTATAGCTATTTTATAAAATAGTAGCAAAAATTGACTGATGTATCTATACACTTGCTTATACACAAAGTGAATGGTTGTGAGTTCTCAATGTTGTATAATTTTTGTTTCATATGTATGAAAACAAGGCTTTTACACCAGATTTTTAAGGTAGATTCTTCCAATTCGTGTTGAGTTGTTCTACACCATTTTGGTATGCTTACTTTAGAAATATGAATTATATTCTTTACCAAGTAGGTAAAAGTAAATATAAAACGCTCTTGATTGTCCTTCAACTTCTATGTATCTCCTTGTTATGTATATTATGAACGAGATTAACTCAAGTAAACCCGTATTTCCATATGCCAAAGAAACACTTCACCCCAAAGTTTTTAAGAATGGAACGTACTTATTCTACTTATACAGAGCTATACATTTAATAAATGCAAGATATTTATATTCATTTATCTTTTGATATATAGTACAGGTAGATATACAGCATAGAATATACTTTTACATCTATTTATAGCTTTTGGAAGTTGCACAGGTGGTTCCTCGCAGGTGAGTACGTTTATCCGTTAAAATCAGAATAGTTTGCCCATACCAGTCATTCATGGATTTAGCTTCATATAAATACATGCAGGAATTTTGAATCATTACTATTATTATTATTTTTGATATCCATAATAGCTAAAGGAAGAATGCAATGAGAATTCTTCACCGTTAAATTCCGAATTGTCTATTGTCATTAACATCAGCTTTAACAACACCTGACTAAGGCCTTAATTCACAGGAATGATGCGCTAAGGTTTCTTATAATTTTAGCGTGGGTTAAGTGGGGAAAGACACTCTCTCTCTTTTAAGCACACGCTGTATACTTGTTATTAAAGTTAAGAACACTTTACAGTCCCGGTTTATTTACTTCTCTACTAATGTAATGGATGCTTTTTACTACTAATAATATATTTCAGTAGATATCTGTAATGTAATGTATGTACAAACACCTTAAATATATTTCTCCCACTCTTTCTTTAAACTTAAATACTAGGCATATTAGGTATACCAGATTCAGATATGTATCATACTATTGTCTGAGTGTTATAATATAGAGTTTTTGTACCATAGGAGTTCAAGGTATAATAAAAGTCAGTTTTACACTGAAGAGCACTTTTATTTGTAAAGAGGCAACTGGCAAGTCAAGCAAAGACAACTCCTTCTTTGCTTTTCTGTATAAGTTATCATATTAAAGACTGTTCTAGTTGAGAAGTACAGTAATATCGGATGAAATCAAGTCTCATCTCTCTGAGTCTCTTTCCCCCGTCAACTTAACTCTTACAGAGTCTCAGTCTCAAGTGCTCTGTCCTGTTCTTAATGCAAAGAGACTTGACAGAGGCTGTCTGTAGTTTTTCGATTCGTTGCTTCTTGCTGGCTTATTTTTTAACCTGTACATTGGAGTAAGTACTTAGCTTTAAAGTAGTAATAGTTGTAACTAGTAAAAATCTATTTTATTATCGTCCTTCATCCTGTTCTCATTTACTTAGCATTTCTTATTGCTTAAAAACCGATATGGTATATCGTTTAAAGACGTGTTTACATATATGCTATACACATAGTACAAATAATATCCACATGCTTGAGTAATTTGAGGGAATGGGCGCTAAGTCGAGAGCTACTGGTTAGTTTCAATATGTAAGTCTACTATGGATTTAGTAAATAGTAATCCCAGTCTTTCAGTTTAATCCGAGAAAAGTTACTTTCAATGTTAATGTCCTTTTTGCGGTTGTCTGCTAACCACCTGTTGCTCTCTTTTTTCATAAAGAGCTTTTCTCCTTACGGATTGATGCCTTGTTTTTTGCTTGCTTCCATTATTACACTATTGTACATTGTTGCAGTTTAAATGCCTGGTCTCAGCAGTAGACGAGCTACAAATAAAATATCGTACAATGTACCTCGTTGCATAAAAAAATAAGAATGCAGCTATTAGGTTTTATGGGAAATGTGCAAGCAATAGTTACTGTAATAGCTACAGGCTGCAGTCGACGACATTTTCCATTTGCCAGGTAGTTACTTATCTGTTAGGCAATTCTCAAGTAACATTGTAGTATCAATAGAAGCATATAAACTAATTACAATTGCTGAATTAATGAGAACTTGAACAATCTGGCTACATTTAATTACTGAAGTTCCATGGAATTTAATCGAAGGGAAGGCAAACGCATTCAAACACACGTCTCAATGGCAGACATAAGTATAACTATTGATACTATAAAAGCTGATCATTCCCAAACACTCTAAAAAATGCATTGGTGAACTTGAAACCAAAAAAAAATCCACGTGAGTGCTGGAACTACTGGAGTACTAGCTCCATTTACAAATAAATGGCTTCTATAGAGCAAAGAAATATTACCAACGATAAAAGGAACTTTGCATCTGTGATCCATTGCCATCTGTGACCATCAAGTCGTTAATGGTTCAACACATTTAAATTTAGCAAAGCAACGGCATGTGTGTTCGCTTTAATTAATTCAGCACGTTTTGTGTTTGTCAGTAAATAAATGCGTTCTTGATGCAAATGTCACAAACTAGTCTCAATTCTCTGAGTCTCACTATCTGTATGTATACATTTCAGGTTTATGATTTCTTACTATATCTAAATTCAAACTTGTATAAACTAAACACACACACATGACTTGTAACTTGTACCCATCATACACAATAAAATATTATTGTATAGCCATACCTTCAGCACTTAGCAAACGTTGCTTTCTGAATGGTTTTGTGTGGATTTTGTTTGCATTACACAACCTCAACGCGTAAATGCTTTAAACAAAACGAAGGAAACTGCAGGAAACCAAAACAAACATTTAAAATCCAAATTCATGCTCAATGACATAAAATGTGACAATAAGCATGTCATTCAGTCATACAACATGATTGAGTAAGTCCGTGATGACACAACAAAGCATTTAAACGCATTAGGGTGGTTTACCGTATATTGTATTCACACTATAGCTCTATTGTATTATATCTCACTGCTAATCTATCGAAATAAACAGTAGTAGGTTGAATTAGACGTATTTGTATTATGAATTCCTCTACTGCTCTACAAATACTAATGCAACAATTCCATTATTTACTTCTAGTACACACAATTTATTACTCAATCCATAAGCATGAAAAGCGAGGAAGCTATAATATAACATGACATAATTTATTTATTCCCGTCTAAAAGTCAAAGTCAAGCAGAAATATAAGTGAGTGAGTTCACAGAAGCTAAAATTGTTCAACAATGGGAAACGTGTCCTGCCTTTGCAATTGAGGATTTTCAATCCATTTGATATCCCACAGAAATGCCACCACCACACATTCAATTGGCTTCATCTGTCTCACGTCTGTTTGCTATGCCATGCCTATATACTAAAATTGCCTAGCTTACACTATAGCTCCACTCATTCGATGGTGGGAGATAAGTGTTTTGTTTAAAACTTTTAAGGCCCAAAATCTCATTCAGAAAGAGCTCTCTGTGATAATAATAAAATAAAGTGAGATAGCCACCACCACAGCCGACAGCCTCTAGAATCCTTCGGAAAGCAAAACACTATAAACACACACAATGATTTACAATGGAAAGGAAGGCATTACAACGTAAGTGTGAAGGTAGGCACAGACTGTCGAAAACACACTCACTCCCTTGCCTCTCTTAGCTTTTCGTCCCAAGTTCAAGTATTTTATTTTGTGGTCCTAAAGTTCTGTCCGGTCCGGTGATATTTACTAAGGACCTTTCTTACAACTCCGTATGTGCTATTACTATCAACGTAAAATATCACAGAGTTCAACTTCCCTTGCTCTTCTTGCCCACAATTCATGTCATGGATTTTGACAGATTGGTCTGGCTGATAGCACCTAAGCTTCTGCCTCCTCGTTTTGACGTGACCTCATGAATACACTTCAACGATAAATCCAGGAAATCGAACCAATACCTATAGCCTCTTAAAATATATGCCATTATATCATACGCAGATGCTTTTGGTATACATTATGTCTATGTGGCACAATGACTGCTTCCTCACGGATCTGACTCGTTTCAACGATCTTTATATACCGCAGGATGCACACAGAAACCCTTAACCTTCCTTTCCATTTTCTTTTGCTCACTTTGTGCTGTTGAACGCATACTGCTCCGTATGTAATAATAATCTTCCACACTTATTCTAAATTACATTATAGTGTCGAAAATTTTTCGGGTAAATACCATTTGATAAAGTCTGAATTCTTATGTACGGATTCTCATATGCACAAGTGTACACAGCTGTTGCATACATGCATAACTTTGAATAGGTATACCATTTAGTATAATTTGATTCAATTTCCTTGTAATTGTGGTCGTTTGTTAGTGTGCTTGCTTATAGGTACCCAAATCTCATTATTTGTGTGTGACATGTGTATTTAATCAATGAGACATTTTGTATGCATGTGATTACTACAGGTAGTATCTATTTTTTCAATGAAGTTATATACTCTGTTAATCATTAATTCTCTTTACCAGCTCACAACTGAGCTGCTGCATTTACTTAAAAAGTGTCATTCTCTTCATTTAAATTTTAAGTACCCAACTCTCAGTAGCAGTGCAGTGTAATGAATGCAAATGAATGTGGTAGTACTCTTACACATGGGAATTAATCGCCTTACTATGACAATTACCACCAACATATGCTTGTAAAATTGATTTATTTCTTATTTATACATGTGGATCGCGTACAGTTGCATTTAATCCGTGTCACTAAGAATGGACAAGGTAAATCAAGACACAAAGCAAAGGAAAACATGTCGCATGTAGGAAATCAAAATGTCCTCATCTTAATCTCTGTTAGATAACAATGAGACTGAATGCTTAGCACTGTGTAGAGTGTCCACCCACAGTCGAAAAAGTCCTGATATGCGTGCGTACCACAGATTTAAAAATAGATAGATGATTATGTTGTATTACAATACAATACAATACAAATTAAGCTATACAGCAATTGGAAGGTTAAGTTCAACTTAAATCTCTCCATGCATGTATAAAGCATACAAGTACATAATTGTATACTCTCTGTTCATATTATAATGATCTTGTAAGTAATCTTGTAAAATAGAATATCCTATAGAAAATCATATCGTGTGTACTAAATTAAACACACAAACGATTGCTATTTACGTTACAACGCCTAGTATTTATGTACATACCTACGCAATATTAAGCCTAATTTCTTAAAGTCAAGCTTTGCAAACTAAACAGCACACTCTACGGTGCTCAGCATTTAAATAATAATTTTATCCGTTGTTGTACTATTTGTATAGAATACAATCGAATTGGAATGCGCTTACGATGAGTACAGCAGCACACTGATTGTAATTGTAAGCGTCGTATTTCAAATCGTATGCTTGTATGTGCACAATGCACAGAGACATTTTCCGGTCGTCCATGCCCGTCGAATGAATTCGATTTGGTGACATGGCTGTGACAATACAATACAACATAGTTTTTCTACATTTGGTGGTGTATCATTTCATCAAGCAATCTAAATGCGCACACATTGCAGCAGTGACGATTTATTACTAGACTCAGCTATAAGTAGTATAGGATCTTGCAGAAGTCAAAAAGAAAAATAATACAATGAGATTGGTGCCCACCTAATATCTTTGTGTAACTTTTTATGCAATAATCTTATTATAACTTTTCACATACATATATGTATGGTATACCTAATACAATATCTTCTTTTGAATAAGTACGTATTACAATTACAGGATGGAGAATACAAATTGAACATTGCTGCTACTTTACTGTACGCGTGGAAGGAGTCAACGTATATAAGTATAGTATAGGCAGAAGGAATAATCTTTAGTAAGTCATCATGCTTACCAGCAACAATGACAATCAGGAGTGAAGTCACAGCATAAAAAGAATTGTAAAATTGGCTAGGTTGTCCAACTTGCCTTATTATGATTTACGTAGTGTACCAAGAATCAAGGTAAGTCGTGTTTAAGTGAACTCAATGTACTGTTATTGTTACCTGGTTAGTTATGAGTATTTTAATCATTGGAGGCGCATAGTAGTATGTGTAGGCACATGGAAATTAGGTACCTACAGGTACTTTACTGCTAATAAGTTGTGTAGTGTACTATTATATGTACTATGGTAAGTAACGTTTCATGAATATTGTTGTAAAGTGTATATACGTGTATTGTAGATTGATTAATGCACTACAATTGAGAATGTGCATTTAATATTACCTCACATAGCCTTACGTCTATTTTTGAAGCTTTAGCTTGCTTGTGTGTATTATCTTTGGATTACACGTATTGTATTTCATTTCAAGCGTGTCCTACGTCCAACTTCGAACATAAAAGACACAATGACTTATACAGGCTTATTTTTCGAACGTGAATGTAATAATAGACGATTCAGTCCTACTGACACTACTGCCCACCTGACTGCAGAAGAATGTGACAATATAATTTATCATGCAATTGGATAATTTAAGGTAAGCGTAAATGTAGGAGAATAACGACTATACGTTAGGAACGACTACTCTACTCTACTAAATAGCTTCTGTCGTCGTGTACTATTACAGTATATAACTGTACTAGGTATTCTATTTTATTACGATGGTGTAGTTTTTAGGTAGAACGTGTGCATTAAGTAATGAAGTAGTTATATTGGTAGTAGATAGGTAATCTACAGTCAGGAATGCATTTTACGTATTAAAAGTACATTTTTAATTTTATTACGTTTTTTGTGGCCAAGGCATGTATTCCATTTAATTATAGGATTACATGCAAATTGTGTTGGTAGAAAATCTCAGGACATCGTAAAAGCTTTAAAATTTTATCGTTAAATTCGTAAATGAACAGTTGAGGCACAAGGTGATTTGATTTGATGGGTCAAATCCTATGGGAAAATTTTACACCGAAGCTGTAAACCCGAATAATTATTCAATTATTGTGGTGCATTTTGGGATTTTGTCGCTCTTTAATTGCCACGAATGAGGAGATTTCAGTCGTAAAAGTGTAATGACTGATTAGAGATAGTCAAGGTATAGATTTTCACACAGAAATTTTAGTGCAAGCTTGCATGAGCAAGTAACGCAATACGTTCATTTGTTAAATACAAATACAGTACTTTAATTCAGGTCTTTATTTAGAGTAGCTTAATTAAATCCTCACATGAACAATGAAGGGTTTTCTGAGCACTTAAAAATAAATTTGTGTAAATTGCTAAAACAATATACATGAGTAAGTAATAGATAGTATGCATGCGACTTTGATAAATTGTCACACGCTTAAAATACTTCGAAATAATTTGTTTAATTAATAGCGTCAGGTTTAGTTGGTGAAAATAGGATCAAATAAAAATATAAGACAGTTTGTCTCGATGTAAAGCTCATTCAGTAGAGAGAGAAAGTAATGAGCTAGGATTTTAGAGTTTTTAGGTTAAATATTTTATTGCTGGAAGTATAATACCTGATGTTAGTTAGCGATGCACTTTAGTCTTAACTTTTGTAGGGCGGATACAAGATCCTTTAAAGATATTTGATACTTATGAGTGCAAGTTATCAAGCGAGACAATCTCTCTGGCTACTTGTCTTGCTCATCTTTAAAAAACTTCAAGAGTCAAGCTAGTAGTGAGAATTTTTCCTTCTTAGCCTAGTTTAAACATTCTCAGGAGCAAAAAGCACCTTGAAATGAAAACACCCTACACATTCTATTTGAAGTGACATTCGTAGCTTCTGTACAAACATTGTGCAATCGACGACAGACTATTAATTTATACTGTTATCGTTTTTGATTTTCTCCGTATTTAAAATTAACCCTTGCGAGGGTACAAAAGGTGACTTTTTGTTGTAAGTGTATCGAACTAGAACAATAAAAAGGAAATTATTTGACCACGTATGGTAATACCAACTGACAAGTGCTGAGTTAATTGTGGCAATATATTCTTTTTCAGTTTCCTCCCAACATTCACCTAACTGAAAATGTCTTCCCATCCCATTTGTTGTCCTTTTAGAGTTTTTTTTAGATCGAAGCAACGGCTAGCTACGTAACGATCAATTCTAATACCACTATCTCGTAACTACTGTTGCACTATAAAACAGAAGCACATTATCCGTCACACTTCAAAACTCACCAGGCAGTTGTCTCACCTATAGACGAATTTCTGTCCGTCATACAACGCACAGGCGTAAAATTAGAAAAAAGGACTTATGTTAGAATTTCCTAGTAATGTCTCAACTCAAGTAGTTGAAACCGAAATAAGCTATTTTACATATACGAGTGCAAGTAAAAATTTGAGTTGGGGAGTTTAGCAACAGGTCTTTATTATTTTCCAGTCCAATTTCCACATGTTGAATTTGTATAAGAAAATAACTGTCGCAGTTGATATACGGGTAGCAACCATCAACCGCCTCTTTTCTATATTTTTCCCCTTTTCTGTATAGAATCTTTAATGTATTTTCAACTACATTGTATGCATTTATAAACGTTTTTGTGTAATTATACATTTTGTGTACTAAAACAAGTAACATTTGAGCAGAATGAGTGAGATCAATTGTTTATTTATGTTTGTGTTTATCTCACATACTTCATTTGGTTTGGTCTGACTCATTTAATTTTAATTTAGTTTCTTTTCATGCCTCCGTCGTATGATGGTCGTGTATAATGCGGTATACACTGTGTACATAGAGCACACATTTTACTCAAACAACTCTTGACTCCATTACCATTACAGTAAATTTTTAATCTCACCCCCTCCATTCTGTTTTTATTACTTAACGCAATCTTGTACATCGCCTTTTTATAGTACAGTGTAGTAATTTTAACTTTATATGGAGTAAAGTAGGATGTTCGTGTATTTATATACGAGATTCACTAACACACACCTTTAATAATACACTCAGTGTATAACATAAGGTATACTAAGATGAGGCAATGGTGAAGTTGTTGTTTCCCGTAATGGTTACTTAATGAAACGCTTCACATAAGAAAGAAAAGCCCTGTGGGATAATTAGGTATAAAAGCGTGAAGACAATATTTAGTTGAAATTAATCCACCGTGAATGCATATGTTGATGGACTCTGAATATCAATGAAGCTTATTCTTCACCTGCATTGACTTTACGTAGGACTTACTTAGAATCTTCCATGGATAACTCCGTATCAGCGGCTTCTTTCTCAATAATAATTCAGTATAAAAGTCAATATTGATTTGCCGATGTCTACATTCAGTTTTGTTCCCATCTATCATCAAACCAAACATGAAGCAATAGCTGAGACGATTTTTAATCGATGCTTAACACTTAACTCATGCATGCGTTGTTGGGCGAGTAGAAAAGAAGCTTTCCAAGTTGCTTCTATAGCATTAAACGTGTAGAGTAAGTAATATTTAAGATGTAATCTTAATTATACGGTCGCTTATGTGATGAGGAAAGTGTAATAGTGTAGGTAAGTAGGATTATGAAGATAATAATATCGTAGTATGAGAATTACTACTTACCGAGAAACAATTTTACATTTTTATACGTGGTGGTAACAAGTTAGTTACTCTCTTCGATCGTAGGTAATGGCTACTCTGTGCAAATCTGTGCGCTTAGAAATTGGATGCGTATGCATAATTCAATTAATTTTAATGTTGCGAAAAAAACATGCAAATAATCCATTTACAGTCATGGGAAGAATTTTATTGCATTAAATCTCTTTTATTGCTTTTTTGATCTTGGGCAAGCGTCCATTGGGCTTGGTTTATATATACAAGTGAGCTTAATTGTTATGTATTGTTAGTTCATAACTATCATCACCGATGTAGTGCCTATTAGTAGAGTAGGCTCTAAACATGTAACCATAAAGATATATGCCTAGTGTACCACACTACCCACATACTATAACAATTACATTGCAATTTTCCTCTGGTAGAGGTGTTGCAGATGAAACGGCTTTATTTTAAAAGTATTTTTCTGAGCAAACAATTATTTCTCTTCATGGGGCTTGAGATTGTTTATGGAATTTAAAACATTAACCTTTCTACTGCTAAACAGTACAAACATTTCTTATGATTGGTGATTAAAACCTAACTTGAAACTGGCGATGTCAACATGTCACGAAAACATTGTATTTAATAATTACCGTTGAAATGCCAACACCCATAATTTATGAAGAGTAATGATGCAAAAATTGAAACTATCTGTATTTAGGTTTAAAAAAGGTTTGTTTTTCTGTCTATTTAATATGAACTTGACCAGTAATAGGCTCAACTATACAAAATTTAATTATTGAGTCTTTCAGCTAATATAGACTAGAATTTTTTATAATTTTTAGCCTTCATTTTACATTTCATATTATTTCTATGTAACACTTACATTCACATTATAAAGGATATCTGCCATTGTTTAATACCACAATCTGGAAAAGGAGATTGATTACCTGTAGTTTCTTATACTGCTTATGTTGTAATTGTTTATTTATTTCATGGTAGGTGTGCAGATTTTTGTACAGAGCTCTCTCAGAACAGAAAGAATCACTGAAAAGGTCCACAAAAAGAGCCAACGTCACAAGCAAATCAGATGCATCATATATTATACAAAAAATATTGTTTGTTCATTTACTGATGTTACTTTAAATTAATTAGACGTTAATTACATAGCTATATGTTGGGTGCAAAGATATCTTCCTCTGATTTAAGACCAGAAAGCGATTTTTTTTGTGGATTTCTCTTGATCAAATGAATTTGGAACGCGTCTTCTTGATGCATAACAAGTTAGTTTACCTGGTCAAACGCAGCAGGTTAGAAAACTCATTCACTTTGTTGTTAAATAGCGAAGCAGACGTAATATTATAGTCATGGACCATTCTCTTGTTTTTTAAAAGCAAATCATTCAACACTCTTAAATGTCTTTCAAGACTTTATTGTCTCATTGCACAATGCAGTTTTACAAACAATGAACATTATAAAGAATACTGAAATCTGCCAAAGGAAGAAAACCAGTTCTCACTTTGGTAAACTAAGGTAATTTTATTCTCAGACAATCTTGCAGTCCAATTTTTATAATTAGAAATCCAGATGAGCGTCTCATACATCGAGGGATGAAGCGCAGAGACAATTTCGTCCTTTTCATTACCTGTTCCTTGGTTGTGGTATAATTATGGTAATGAAATCCTAGAACCATGATTTTATCTGCGGTTGAGCATATCGTACCTAAGTAGTACGCATCTACAATCCATGCACATCTACTATTTTGTAGTTGTAGCAGATAAAGATGTAGAAAGCCATGATGGCAAGTAAGAAAAAATTATTTTCCCAAGAGTAAGACTTACTGTGAGTGTGACCCTTTTTCATTTTAACAAGCTTCGTTTCCTCTGTGATGTACAATTCCAGTTTACAACACAACAGTAGAAGTGCCATGCAAAATGAGATCTCCTGTGGGACTGAAATAAAGATCTTCTGTTTCACCGAGGTATATTTTTTGTTCACCGAGCTTTAATGTACCTATGTGTCTATAGCTATGTATGGAAGTTTACTAGACAAACGAATGTGAGACAAGAGACACCCAAATGCTTAGCCCACCTAACAAATACATACACCAATCCTAAAGACTTCATGCTGCAACTTATTATGTTATATAAGTTTCTACCACTACTACATATATGTAATGTATATATAAATATTGCCATACATAACCATGCGTGTATTGACTATATCTTTGTCAACCATATAATTTCTTATGTGATTTTCCATTTAGCCCTGCATATAGTATGCGTCTGAAAATGACTCAAATATATTACAGTAGTACTGTACTGTACATGGATCATATTACAGATACTGTTGTAACTTATATTAAAGCCTTTTAAACTGCTATGTATAAGACCGATAACATGTACCTTATGTTTTACTATACAGACACCTGCAACTCTGTAAGGGCCTAATTACTATATAGAATTAGCAGGCGGTATATGGAAAGGGAGAAAGATATCTAGTTATTATATAAATAGTTGGGTTGTTGCAATTGAACTTCTTATTTCTCCTACTTGTAAATATACTATTACCCCTTAACACGGCCATATGTATATTTATACATTCATGTCTTTCATTTCCTGCGTGAGTCTTTGTTTCTTTCTTTCAGTTGTGTGTCGTACATGCATACGATATGTAATATGTGAAGTGATGAGAGAAAAACAAGACAGGAAATATACATTTTGTTCTCTAATTAGTAAATGTCTTCTCCTCTTAGAGTCCTTTGTGCTTAATAATTTTTTTCTTGCTTAGATACAACCATAGCTTCTTCACACATTCTAAACCTCGTATATACTTGCACAGTAAAGCAGAACAACAATTTTTAGTAAGCAAAGTACTTTGTTGTCTGTCACATCATCGTCTCTTACAAACCTGACTGTGTCTAGTCTGTGACTGTCATGTCATGTCAACTGTTTCATAAAGAAGTTAAAAACAGGACTTACACGACACGCACATCTTACTCAACTGGAGAGATAAGATTTTACTGTGGCAGAATGAAATACAATGATACAATGCAATAATCGTGTGTGCGAGGGAGACGATCTGCACGCGGGTTCGAAGAATCGGCTCACACAAGTCAATAAGTTCAACTTTTTTCTACAGCTTGTAATTACGGGGTTAATGTGAGGGTAAATGCACCCAACACCGTATTTTTTTAACTCACACGCGGTCTGTTGGGGTCCTAGCGAAAAACGAAAGGCATATTTG
>JABASD010005296.1:0-12797 GCA_019776165.1 Pogonognathellus flavescens | reverse complement strand
GAAAGATATATTTAAACAAAATAATCACCTTATTTGTATAACAAATCGGACACTCAACACGTTCGTCACCGGCGACTTCGGTTTCGAAGGTATACAAATTAAAAAATAGACAACGCTCACGGTGGGTTTCTATATTGGCAACGTAGTTATTTCCTTGAATAGCGACAAAGCTTATACCGCAGTAGAAGCAGCGGAGACTTGAATCTGAATGTAGGAAAAACCCCTGATGGGCTATAACGCGTCTCCAAGATTCGTTAATTAAAGTTAATCTAACGGTAGAGTTATATCTTGTTTCTTCTTCCCTGTATGATAAATATTGTGGCCGCTGTGCGGGTATCTCAAAGAAGTTATGATTCATTACGGATTTTTACTAGTTTAATGTTTTTCAATTGTTTAATTAGAACTGGTCCTAATTGTAACTCTAATTCTGTAACTCTATTTTTAAATCTAATTCTGTCTAAAATCGATGATGTGCTACTGGTACTTGAATTACTGTCGTCAGCCAAATAATAATATGTGGAATTGATGCCACTGAACCTGACTGTCTTCGGATACATTGTGAAGACTCACGGTGAGAAATCTAAATATATATACTTCTCTTCCTTCTGAAAGTTTACCGATCCACTGAAAAAAAGCCAAGGCCTACATGACCTAAGTGAAGATGATCTTCCTCCTTCCAGAGTTTATTTATAAAACCTGGACCCTTAAAGTAATCATTAAAGTAACAGAAAGTCATTTTTTGTATTTACATATTTACATTTATTCTGAAGTATCCAACGCTACACAGATGTTACATTACATACAATATAAAAAAATGCTTATTTTGTTCGGCTCTGCTTCTTTATCCCGGCAGCATGCAATCCAATTAGGATGTTTAGTAATCTTCTGACCTCGACCTGTGCAATGTTAAAACTAGGTCCAATCCAAGACTCGTGAAGGGACAGCTTTTTCGGTCGATTAAAAATGAAATTGTAAGAACCTGAAGGACCACGTTGCACTCTACATAGAAGCTTTCCACTTAAGCTGTGGAAAGATATCGAAGCGTCAAAGAAATTAGGGTCGTTTTTTTTTAAGGTTTGCGTACTTTGAAGTTGCTAACGATGGGATTAGATCGTTATAGGGTGTTTCGTTTATTTCCTTGATAATCTTCTGTAGATAGCAGATCAGAGGACCGCATTCATAAACAGAAAGACAAACCCTTGAAGCATTCGAGCTCTTATTTTCTTTCATCATATGAATATATGTGGACTGCTCGTTTTCTAAATAGCTTGTACGGATCTTGATCGTACCTGTAGAAAAAACTTTCTTTGTATCCTTCCAAAATAATTCGTGAAATGGGCTATCAGACTCAACCGGTTCTGGTTCTTCATCGTCAGAATCCGTCTCAGATCCCGTGTCTTGTTGAGATGCTACGACTCCCCCTCGAGTTTGTGGCATTTCATAAGCTTTAGTTTGCTGTTGGCTCATTTCATTGTCCTCCGAACACAAAGCGTCATGATAGAAACCAAACTTGTACTCCGGCTTCAATTTTTCCACATTGTTTGCTCTAAAACCAAGGCTATCTACCACACAAAATGGTTTTGCTTCAGGCTCTCTCTTGTATTCAGAACTTGGTAGCATTACTTTTGGCGTACTGTCTGTAAAGTTGCCAATAGTTTGCGAAATGAACGCATTTGATACTACGTTGTTACCTGGCATTTTAATTGATGTCGAGTTGGAGAAGATTGAAATTTAGTACTATGAGTTTATTTTTTCTCTCAAAATTTCAATTGATAGTTCTTTTTAAATTGAGTTTTGTAGTTGTATTTTGTTTTTGTTGTCGTGGTTAGAGTTGTAGTTGTGTTTAGTTTTGTAAGTGTACTTGATTCAAATGATGATCTTTGATGAAATTACCTTTCTATTTATACAAATTTTAGAAGCTGAGTTAGTTAAACATTTCGTTTATATTAGTTGAAGAACAAGATCAAAGTTTCAGTGTTAACGTTTCAAATTAGTTTTTTTTCAAATGCTTAGCACTTCTGCAGGTGGATCATTAATTAAGTATTCCATTCATGTAGTTTAGTTTTTCTTTGGGATGAGAACATATAGGCCAGTTTCATTAACCAAGATGTTAATTTGGGATAAAAAGTTACATTTATACTGCAGGTGTGAGAGACACAGTAACTTCTGTTCAGATTTCAGAAGAGAAGAAGATAAGATTAAGAACGATTACCCTGTTCCATTAAGGACCCGTCTTTACTTCTTAGTCAAGTCATTTTTTGTATCATAAATTTTTGACACAGGTGTAAGTTGATGTGATGTACATATGCGAGTTTCTCAGATGTTCACATCAAACCAAACAGTAATTCTAACATCTGTTTGGATTTACCGTTACCTTTGGGATTTGATTTAGGTCAATTATGAGACGAGATGCTTACTGGATACACTGAACGAGCTACTTTCTTATTTCTATCTGTGTAATGTATGTTACATAATACAGTAGACCAAGCAAGCACTTATCTCACCTTTTTACTCTATACTGCACCTGCATGTTGATTAATCTACTTTTCATAAGACGATGTTTGTTCGTAAAAAGTTAAATTTAAGCAACGTGCACTTGCCTACATTGAATGCTACCTTGAGTTAAACACCCGTCATTACTTCTTCGCTCCGTCGTTTTTTGTATCATTAAATCTCAGGTTCAGGTGGAAGCTGATGCGATGTGAACATTTAGAGTTTCTCAGATGTTCACAGCAGACAAAAATTTAAATGCTTGTTTGGATTTACCGTTACTCATGGGTTTTAATTTAGGTCAACTCATGAGACGAGATGCTTACTGAAGACACTGAACAAGCTACTGTTTTATATGTGTAATGTATGTTACATAATACGGTAGACCGGCAACTTTTTACTGTATACTGCAGCTGCATGTCTGCAGGTGCATGTTGATTAATCTGCTTTTCATACGATGTTTGTACGTAAAAAGTTAAATTAAGCAACATGTACTTGCCTACATAAAGTGCTACCGTGACAAATAAGACACCCCTTTTATTATTATTACTTTTAACTTTTTTGTCTATGCAGGTGCAAGTTCATTAAAAGTGAAGTAAAAAATCTCATCTTGTAAGCTTATTGAAATGAACTAGGTAGTGAATCTTTTCCTGTTTCACATTTTTAACCGTAGTTAAAGTTAAACACATTGTATTTAAAAGTTTCTATAAATACGGCGTAGTTAGCTCCACGAACGATTCAGAATGTCCAACAGATTTGTAGAGAATAGATCTTTCCTTGATGAAATCGTAAAAACGAAACCAAAAATTCAGCTTCAGCTTATTCAAAATGCCACCACAGACCAACTAAAAGCGATTATAGAATGTGTGATTAACTACAAACACTTTGCTAAAAATGATTGCAAAGCTATTCAAAAACGCAGGAAATCTTTAGGCAAACAGGCTCACAAACATGCAAATAAAATATTTACAAATAAACTAACGTTAAAAAATGTGAAAAAGTTCTTTAGGTCTTATCAAAAATTTATTGTTTTTATCATTTCCTACATGATATCCCAGGTTTTAGACGCAATCATTCTTCAAATAGCTAGTTATGACTGACGTCTATGTCCCAGTGTTAAAAGAATTGTACGACCAATTAGAGATTAACAAAGTTTCAAATGCAGAGTCGGCTAAGTCGGACGAATGTAAATCTGCAATCTATAATACAACCACAGCAAACGAAAAGTCCCGTACGGAGAGAAAAGACAAAGAAAGAAAGTCGCAAGGTAAATGGCTCAGCTACGAAGAGTATTGTGAGGCAAAGCCTCGGAAATAGAATTTTTGTGAATATATTGAACTTTATCAAAATGGTGTGCAATATTTCTACAAATACAGACACGGATTTTTATCCGAAATTTTATAGTTGCGCAAAGTTTAAAGTAGTGTCAGATATAGATTTCAACCACTACTACAGTGAACAAATCTTTGCCAACGTTGACTTTTGTCCTATCACACTAACTCCATTCATTACTCATTGCAATCATTCACCGTGTGATCCGTATGCAAAACAAAAATACGACATACTATACAGTAAAATTAACGGACCTTCGCCAATTTCTGAATATTGTAGTAGATTTGTTATAGACTGTAATAACAACTACAGTGGTGATCTTTGTGGAAGAGGTCCTTTGTTCAACGTCCCTTTTTCGGGATTTGACTTCGACGAAATAACTAGAATGCCGTTCATCAAAGGATGCACTCATGCACATTGTAAAGATTATAATGAAATGTACAATGGTATCTCCTATTTTGCTAAAGGAATCATAACAGCTGAACAGTATGAAACAAAATATGTGAGAAGGGAACCGGTTCTTGACTGGCCCGAAGAATGGGTTGCAGTCAGTGACCTGTAAATAAAAAATGCACTCATTAGAAGTAATTCCAGTTTTTGTAAATGAAGTGCAATCACTTGAAGACTATTTTGCTGAACTAGAGGATGAAAGTGATATTGAAGACTCTGTACTATTTGAAACAGTATCTAACGAAAAATATTGTGAGCTAGGCGTAGGATTTTGCAACAGCGAAGAACTTATACATTTAGGAACAGAAGATTCTCATATAATAACTTGTGCTGAGTGTTATGAAAAACATGGTATAATATTATGTTCATCATGTGGAATGCTGGATTCGGGAGAAAGAGTGGATCAAGTTAATGTTGTATGTAGCATATGCATCACAGAAGAAAGTTCCGCAGGAACAGAAAATCTACATTGAAGACGTATTCAAGTCTACACACGATGGAGCAGGATAGCGAATCAGACTCGGACCTCCCTCTTGCCGAAAGGTTTGGTATTTCAGTTGGCTATAAATTTATTAAAGAACCAAAAGGTTTTTTTGCCGACGGTAGATACTGTAGCTTTCCTTATTGTAAATTTTCCTGTCCCCAGAAAAGGCAAATGCAACTACACATAGAAACTGAACACTTCTGTGTCGAATGTGGGAGATATTTCTATTCTTTAAAAAGACACAAAAATTGCTCTTTAAAAGGAATGGGTTATATTTCTCCGAAACAAGGTGTAGATGTAGATACTAGTATATTTAAGCAAGTAAACCAATCACATAAGGGGATGGTAATACAATATAAATACGTTGTGAAGGAAGACTTTAAAGAGGTAGAACAATTGATAAATAGCATTTTTGATGCATTAGATGTATTTATAAAGCAACTAATTCGACATTACAAAAATCTTAAGGCGCAATTGTCTTTACATTTGAGACTAATTGATGAAGTTAGTAGAGTAGAAAAACTTGTGTATCTCCACTCTGATTTTTCCGAGATTTTTATAGAATCTGATTCTTTACCGTTTATTTATAGTTCTATCAACGAAATTATAGAACAGTTAAATACCTTTTCTGTGGACGGATCCGGCTGGTCCGTAGATACTATATTAAGTTTTTATATTCAGGTAGGAAAGCACACGCCCATGCTATTGGGTGGCGATCAAAAGAGAAAAAGGCAAAGAAAACGTGGCATTTTATATTTAGAAGAATCAAAGTCCTTATGTTTCTGCTATGCTGTAGTCGCAGCCCTTCATTATGAGGAAGTAAAATTAAATTCTGATAGAGCTTATAAAAATTTAACAAGAATTGACAATTACAGTGTATATTTGAGTAAATATAATTTTTCCGGTTTAACATTTCCTATTTCTATTAACGAGATAGACACGTTTGAACGAAACAATAACATAGCTATCAATTGTTATTCCTACATAAATACAGTGCAACCTTTGAGACTTTCTAAACTCAAATCAGAGAAACACATTCATCTGTTAATAACTAATATGAATGCTAAAATTAAACACTTTTTACCCATTGTTGACTTTTCTTTATTTATGTGTAAAAAAACTAAGCGTTACAACTGTCCAACTTGTCTTACTCCTTTTCAAAGTATTGAAACTAGAGATCGTCATTATATTAATTGCAAACGAGTTTGTAATACGATTTTACGATTTCCGAAATCTGACAAAATATCTTTTAATTACGGAGAGCATAGTTTAGAAACACCATTTATTCTTTATTATGATTTTGAGTGTTATCTTAAGGAAACACTAACTTGTGACGAGGATCTATCAGAGAAAGTAAAGCTAAAAAATAAAGAGGACAAAAGTTGGTCGCAATACAATTGTATACATACTCCTATCTCCTTCGGTTTGAGTGTATGTAGTGGTAACAAACTTATAAAGTATATAGAATATTGTGGAGAAGATGTTTTGCACAAATTTATGGAGACTGTACTGAATGTGGCTACGGAGATTTTAAATAAGTTAAAAGAAAATCTTCCGCAAAAGCTAACAGCAGAACAAAAGAAAGATTTTGAAAATTCTACAAATTGTTGTCTATGTCATAAAGAATTTACAAAAGAAGACGTTAAGTGCGCTCATCATAATCATCTCACAGCCGCGCACATCGGCAGCGCGCACCAATCCTGTAACATGTCCGCGCGATACAAACAGTATGTAACAGTAATTTCACACGGCGGGACATTCTACGATCACAAGCTGGTGCTTCAGAGTTTAGAGTTTTTCAAACCTAAATCAATACGCGTTATTCCTAGGAATAAAGAACAATTCGCCGGTATTATAATAGATAATAAAGTGCGTTTCGTAGACAGCTTACAATATATTAATGCACCTTTAGCCGATCTAGGGGAAATGATGATCAAAGATGGCATGTCTTTCGAGATACTTGAATCAGGTTTTAAAGATTGTCACCCAGATTTATTACCATTACTCAAAAGAAAGGGCTCGTTTCCTTACGAGTATTTTAATAACTTAGATCGCCTTAAAGAAAATAAACTTCCTGCAAAACATTGTTTTTGGAATAATTTGAAAAATGAAAATATTAGTGACGAACTTTACTCAAGAGCAGAGACAGTTTGGAAACTTGGGCAGTGTAAAACTTTGAAGGACTATTTAATGCTGTATCTTAAAGTCGATACACTTTTGCTAAGTTCGATTATTCAAAATTTGAGACTAAATTTGCATAAATCGCATGGCTTAGAGCTAACTAATTTTTTTACTGTAGCAAGCTATAGCTGGGCCTGTATGCTAGCAAAAACTGGAGTCGAAATTGAGTTGTGCAAAGACCCAGATATGATCCAAATGATGGCAGATAATTTACGCGGAGGGCCTGTGTTCTCTTCCCTGAAATATTTTTCCGCCAACAATTCATATTTAAGCGGCTATAATCCGAATGAACCTACAACCCACCTGCATTTTGTAGATATCAATCAATTGTACGGACATAATCTGAAAGAAAATTTGCCCCTAGGGTCATACGAATGGTTGACAACTGAAGAACTGAACGAATGTTCCTTAAATATTGCCAACATACCAGACAATTCACCTTGGCAGTATATTTTGGAAGTCGATCTTTTGTACCCTGAAACTTTACATCACAGAACTGCCGACTTTCCGCTGGCACCGATAAATAGGAAGGTCTTACTGGAAGAGTTAAGCCCCTATCAGCTAAATAAATTAGAACATCTCAAAACATCCGTTGTCAATCCCTTGGGTGGTAAAAAATTATTAATGACAGTTGAACATAAACAGCGTTACACTCTTTATAGCTTAACACTAAAATATTATATATCACAAGGTCTTATTCTTACTAAAATACACAGAGGTTTTAAGTTTAAGGTAGCTCCATATATGAAATCATATGTTGACCTAAATGTTAACTTAAGAAAGCTAGCTTCGAGCGAAATTATGTCCTTATTTTTTAAAACATGCGTGAATTGTATTTTTGGAAAAGCGAGCAGTAATTATAGCGGTCAATGTAACATCGTAATATGTACATCTTCGACACTATGTGAGAAATTATTGGCCCAGGGCAATTTTAAAAGTTTTACAATTTTAAATAAAAATGTAACACTCTTTGTTATGAAAAAATCATCAGCCTTAGTTGACAAACCTCTGGCCGTAGGTTTCGTTTGTTTAGAGTTAGCCAAAATAAAACTTTACGAAATAATCTATGGTAAAAAGGATGGATTGATAGGACTTAAAACGTATTTTGGCGATAATATGTCTCTTTGTTATTGCGATACAGACAGTTCGTTAGTGGCGATAAAAGATCCCAATAATACATTTCGGGACGACATATTGAAGCTGGAATCGATGTACGATTTTAGTTCATTGTCAAAAGATCATCCTTGGTACACCAATGAAAGAAAAGGTGTAACAGGTTTGTGTAAGGTTGTCACAGAAGGTATAAAAGAATTCGTTTGTTTAAAACCAAAAAATTATTCTTTGCTGTTAGATGATAATGAGACGGATAAAAAGTGTAAAGGAATACCAAAAAGTGCGCTGAAAAATGTTACTTTTGACCATTATAAAGAAATGCTTTTCTCTGATGATGTAAGTCGTATTACCTTTGATGCTCTAAGATCTGAAAATCATAAAGTGTTTGGTAAAACAATTCGACGCGTCTTATTTTCAAGTTTTGACTGTAAAAGGTATATCTGCTCAGATGGTGTGCATACCTTACCATTTAGACATTTTGCAATAGGTACTTCGTATAGGAGAATTTAATTAATTCTAAAATGAATAAGAAGACAAACAATGTAAAGAAATATTACCATTGTCATGTATGTAGATTCGTTTGCATGCACACGAAAATTCGTAGGAAATGTGTATTAAATAAGATTTTTGCCCCTAATTGCTATAGAAAGTACATAAACAATATTAATGTTAAAATTAAGAGCGTAGATAATTTTAAGTTATGGAAATACGTAACTAGAAGGTTAAAATGCTGTCGTTGTAGTTTTAAGAATGCCCTAGTGTATTATACACCTAATCGGTTGCATGCACTATGTGACTTCTGTTTCTTTGAAGACCGACATCCTGACTATACTTTATGTAAATGTATTGTTGTAATACCTATGCAATTTTGAAAAAAATTATGAAATTAAAAAACAAAAAATGTAAATTTTGTAAATATAAAACAATACTGTTTATTTATTTCGCATATTTCATAATAATACATATTTATCATTAAGTTATAAAAACACAGTTTGTAATTATCCTATTTTCTATTATATTCATTCAATTAGTTGTAATTCATCTTGATAGAAAGTTCCAATTATCACGTCATTCTTCATGTCTTCCAACTTGTACATTACAGGACGAACATCATCGCTAACTTCTCGGATCCTAAATTTTTCAGTTGACCAGTTTTGAGTGTAGCCTTTCTCAAATACAAGCTTGTAAATAGATATACGAACTATTTGCCCTACTTTCAGTT
This sequence comes from Pogonognathellus flavescens, assembly GCA_019776165.1. Lineage (NCBI taxonomy): Eukaryota > Metazoa > Arthropoda > Collembola > Entomobryomorpha > Tomoceridae > Pogonognathellus > Pogonognathellus flavescens. Next base: position 3,525 of record JABASD010005296.1, on the reverse strand, counting down.
TTGCAGGAGGAAAATGGTCCTTGGAAAATTTGTCGTAATTTGATTTCCAAACTTTTTCCTCATTGTTGTCTTTGTACACTTCATTCGGGGTAAACATGATTGAACTATGGAAAGTATTGTTGTATGTGTCAACAACTGTATGTAGAATATCGATCCATTTAGCAGACTTTCTGTAATGAAAAATTTTTTCCATCTTCGACTTGAGAGTTCTAATCACCCTTTCTGCATGAGACGTTTTAATGGGACTATATGTACTAAAATGAGTAATATTGTGTAATTTCATGAGTTTTTTAAAGCCGCTATTGTAGTATTCAACTCCCCTATCAGTTTGCAAATAGCGTGGCTTTAATTTGTATTTCTTTAAAATTTTAGCCATAGCTGCAGTAGCTTGTGCACCGGTTTTCCTTTTTAAAGGTTCAGCGTAAAGTTTTCTTGAAAATACATCTATAATTATAAATATCCATCGATATCCAGCATTTTCTTTTTCATATTTCGAATAATCGATCAAGTCTCCCGCTAACTGATAATCAATAAAGTTGACGACAATCCTTCTTCGGTTTTTTATCCTCTTTTTGGCAGGTTTAAATAATGTGTAAGTATCCAATTTCCTTAATTCTTTTTCTACTCCAGCCTTATTACTTAGATTTCGATTTCGCATGAATGAACTTATTCCCGAGAAGCTTCCAGGAAGCTCCTTACGGACGTACTTTGCTTTGATTGAAACCATATTTGATAATGACGTATTTTACTTTTTTTCAAACAGATATACTCGAATCCTTAAGTCTAAAATGCAACCCGATTATAGACTTATAACCGGCCCCGTATATTTTTGCTCCACATGCAGATGTTAATTTGATCGTAATATCGTTTATTTCGGATTCTGAAAGATCGATGTAGGAAACAGGATTAAACACTAAATGAGTTTCTGGTTTAGCAAGTTTTATCAACCTTAATAACGGAATAAAATCATTTCCTACACTTTGTTTTTTAATAATGTCAGTTGTCACATAAACGACGTCTTCACAGTTTTCACGTGCAAGTGTTTCTGGTAGTCGCTTGGTTTCTGTCGTAAACACATAGTTTTGTGAAAAACCAAAATAATCAGTTATCCGTTGAGGTAGCATAAAGGACAAGCCTTTCGGAATATCTATTGAAGCTACTTTTGTGTCGCTATTGTAGGTTATCCAAGGTTTGGGAAGTGCATTGTTCAATGCTTTTATAACGTCTTCTTTGTTTTTACTTTTGGGTTCTCCGATTCTAAAAGTGACCTCTCCAAAGCTGGTTTCGTAATATTTATGATTAGTTTTCCCGAATGATAGCAAATCGTAATATAGTAATGGATCAGTTAGTTTTCCTCGATGGACTCCAGAACTAAAATTATTGGTGTCAAATCCTAATGCCTTTGACAATACTTCAGGCAAATGTAGCACTTTTTCTTCCTTATCAGGGGAGTAATCTATCTCAATCTCGTATTTGGTATTATCATACATGTAAATTTTAACAGCGGTATCAATACTTTCGAAGTTTGTGTTAATATCGTCTAAGAAATTAGACTCTCCTGATATCTGTATACTAAATGACTGAGCCTCTCCAGATCCGTCAGTAGAGCTGAAAATATGTTTTGTGCTGTCGCATGCTTCCAGACTTGTGGTATAATCCTTTGAAATATGTTTTCCTCTCCCGAAAGCGGAATTATTCAAACGCCATTTTTTTGATAAAGTCTGTGGAAGTTGAATATGAATATCATCATCAATATCCACACACACACTTTTATTTTCTAAAATGATAACAAATTCAATTTTAAGATTCTTTGATTTCATCAATCGATTGCTGTCCAGCAAAAAGTCAGTCAAATTTTTTCCGTTTTTTGCTAATGTAACATAATTAGCCTGATGTGGATAAATATCTGCAAAAGGAGTTTTAGAATGAATCAACTTACATTCAAAATCATCATTTAATGTGTTAAAAAAAGTTTCATTAAGTATGTTGCTGCCCATATGTCTTCCTTGATAGTATAGATTTTCATCTAGACTTAAAATGTTTTTCAGTTCGTTAGGCAAAGTCACATACCTATTTTCTTTTATATCCAACGCCACACGCATAGGCGTGACTTGCGTTAAAATTTTAATGTTCACCTTTGCATTCAATTCAGTTTTTAAAGCTTCCGAAATCTTGGTTACTTGTTTTGGAAACTGTAATTCTGGATCTGCAGAAATTTCGCTAGATTCAAAGTTAGTCACAGTTCCGCGAATGTGTAGTTCATCAGTTTCGTTGAATAACTTCTTTTTGTTATCGGTAATGAAGATTTCAGATAAGCCGACTTGGTACGAATTTTCTGGTGCATTCACACATTCTGCCAGCTTATTTGTAAAATGAGTCGCTGTGTTATTAGGATATAAGTCACTGCTGCTGGTTGAATCTAAATATCGAAAAAAACTTCCAGGTTGTTCTGATTCAATTATTACTGTTGCAGTAGGTGTGACAGCCTTTGGCAAAACAGTTGTTGTGTTTGCATTTAACAAACCGTTTGTTTGTGTTGTCACGTTGGTATTTGTAGTTGTTGATCTTGTCGTTAGAACTTCTTCGCAGTTGCTGTTTGCTTTTAACATTGCAGCTTTATGTATGGTTTGTTTTAAGGGAAATGTTGGTATGTTAAAGTTGCTAACCATTCCATTGAGTAGTACAAATGTAAATGCGGCTTGCATTTTATGAGCATGCTGTTTTATATGAAAATATTTTTTATGCTGTTTATGAAACAAAAATGCAGCTTGCATTATATGAGCATGCTGTTTTATATGAAAATATTTTTATGCTGTTTATGAAACAAATAAACACACAATATAATTTTTTGTTTATACAGAATGACCGAATTTTATTATTCTTATTATTAATATTAGTACAAAGTTTAAATATTTACATTAAGCTGTACGACGACATAAAGCTATTAACATATTTTTCTATTTCTTTAAACTTAAAATTAAACCTATTCATAACGTGTTCATACACGCCAACTCCAAAAGACCTTAAATATAAATACAGTAGACATAATTCTCCGCAAATATATGAATGTTCTGACTGTATAGCCCGAGTGTTGGCTTGTAAAACAATCCCGGGTGGAGGAGTTATTGAATAAAATGCAAGCGATTTTCCATAAGAGTCAAAATATTCTAAGATCCTCGGAGCCGGTAAATATATTGCAAGCCAATGACGTCCTTCTTGACTGCGTTGATCCGTGTTCAAAATAATTGCAATTGGAAATTCCGTCATATCTATCTTGTTTAGTTCGTCGGCTGCCAATACATAAAACTTCCTCGGCTTACATTTGTAAGGAAAATTTCGGGTGAATAACCACTCCAGACATCTTTTTATATTTGTTTCCATCATCTTCGTTACAACGGTTCGTTTATTACGTTCAAATCTTTGTCGATTTCAATTAATGATTGAAATTGTGAGAAAATAATTAAATTAATCGGATGCTCTAATTGCTTTGCGAACTTGACTTCTATTGTAATTTTTGCGTTAGGG
>JABASD010005295.1:0-12798 GCA_019776165.1 Pogonognathellus flavescens | reverse complement strand
TTGTTCTACCGACGTTAGAGTTCCTTCTCTAGCCTAGGTATTACAATTCATGGCCTTGAATCGAAAAAGCAATAATAATAATAATAATAAAAAGCTTGAAAGTTTTATATTTCAATAAAATTTTACAAGAAACCTTAAAACCTTAAATTACAAAGTTTTGGCTTTTAAATTTTAACCCGAACGAAATAATTTTTTTGTTATTGAGAAAATCTGTCAATTGTATTAAAATTCTGAGTGGTATTAAATTACGGATCAAATGAATGATGCCATTGTTGAATGTATTGAAATGCCTCAACTCAGCCATGTATTTGTGCTGGTTTTAAATCTTAATTGACCTTTTACCATCTGTTGTTTTAAGCCTTAAAGTGTAAATTGAACTTTAGTTATCTATAGATACCGTACAAACGAAATAAAATACAAAAAAAAGCGTGTGGCCTATCTGAATTTACATTATATTCCACTAAAAAACAAAAATGCAAAAACAATTAGCGGCTATTTGAAACACAAATATCATCCTGAAGCATAATATTGTTAATAGTGTAAATTTATTATACTTATTGTTCTTTTTTATTAATAACAACATATTTGAACGGAACGAAAGTAATGCTTGAAAAACCACTTATCAATATGTGACTAATGCTAATTTATTATTCGTCTTGCTACTCTCACTATATAAAATTATAAAAGGTAATAAAAATTGACAATCTATCCAATGATTTTTATAAATAAGACGCTGTCGAAGTTAAGGCGCATAGCCAAATTTTCAATAAAAAACCAACCATCAAGCGCTCCTTATACTTGTACAAATAGACTATTTAAGGTTGTACTACCTCCCTCCCCCCCATAACTTATAACCCTGGCTACCTACGCGCCTGAAATCAGTAACTAACAAGACTACGACAGTAAACAAACGGCAAATTTATTACACAGGATAAACTTTGCAAACGTTTGGAATGGAACAAGATATGCATTTTTAAAACCTAATCAAGTTAAACAATAATTATGTGAATGCAATGTATTTTCTGTATACGGAGTTTTCAGCAAACCCATGTGAATGTTATGTTACGGTGTAACTTTCTAGTTTCATTTGACAAAGTTTTTTCACTATCAGCTTACAAATCAATGTCGAAAATATCGGTATAATTAAGACAAAATGAGACTTTGCGTAATACTATGTATGAAACTGATCTCCTTTGTTAAAATTAAAACATTAATAATACACGATGTACATCTACTTTTAATAAATATACATAGTAAATAAGTAAATAATGTGCCATTGCAAATTCTATTTTTACGTTTAAAGTAGTTTATAATAAATGGACGACAAATATTTTAAGGTACAATAATTAAGTAACAACATATGAAACAATATCTCCATTTAATTTCAATACAGATTAATTGTTTGGTATATTGTCGATGTCACTAATTAAATTAATCAATTATATACTCCGATTAAATGTACAATTATTCACTTCTGATACTTACAATTAATTCTCAATCCGCATTACATTTACGACATACACAGTGCATCAATTAATTAATCCAAAGTCAAAGCATTATTGAGAGATTTCCACCACAAAAACTGATCCTTTGTTATAGATTTTCCTCTTGCTTTAATGTTCTTTTGGAATTCATAATAGTGAGATTCCCTTTCAACACAAAAGGAGAAAAGACTTCCTTCGAATGGTTTATTCTTAAACAAATATTGAAGATTCCCAATGATTATTTTGTCCAAGTATTGATTGGCGTGAACAAAGTTTATAATGTTTTCATTGTGTTCATAAGTTCATAAGTTCATAAGTGTTTCATTCATGTGTACCAATTCATAATGTGAAATCACGCTGTCCAACTTAGAAAAACCAGAATCGATTACCAGCACTTTGACGTTAAAGTTGAATACAGTGGAAAACATTACAGAAACACGGTTAAAAAAATCTTTCACTTCACAGCACGTTTCTCTCAAAATAAGTTTGTCTAATGTACGAACTACGCCATTATCACCGACAACGAACTTTACATTTCCTAGAACTTTCATTCTTTTTACACTCTTGGGAATCATACTGACTTTCAGAGTCAGAGAATCAATGTTGTCAAAGTGTTTCACTATTTCAATCTCTACCAAATTATTACAATACGCAAAACGAGATAACATTTCCAAAGAATGTTGAGTTACATTGCTGAATCCCAAATATTCAAGTTTAGTTATTACAATGGAATGCTCGCAAATAATTGTGGTGCGTCGATTTACAAAGTGGATTTGCTCAATTGTCAATGGAATTATGGTCATATCAATTGTACAGGCATAAAAACCAAAATTCTTGATTTCTATGTCGTTCTTTTCTATAAGCCTCATATCAAATAAAGTCAGGCAATCAATTTTCCCCTTTCCCTTTGCCCAATTTACAATGTCAATGTTCTTTAAAAGAACACTGTCTGCCTGAAAATCCTGGTTTTCCATGTCAAGCATAGCGTAAATGGTATTATCATCCGCATATGGCATCAAATTTATATTTTTAGCCTGACTGAAATCGATATAATTATTCAATCCAACAAGTGCCACATCATTTACGGGTCCAACTCGTTCAATTTCTTTCAAACGAACTCCATTTAAAATTATTTCCACAGGGGTGATCATATTTTTGTTGGAAAATCAGTTTGTTTAACTCAAGTAAATTAACCCGAGAATCAGTAGCAGAATTACATTTAAATGTTAGTGTGGTCAAATTTTTTGCCTTTTCTAGCCAAGGAGTTACATCATTCCGCCCTAAACATATGTTAAGCAATTCCAAATGTTTGATATTCCTGCCCCATTTCTCAAAGAACATCTGTTGTTGTGAAATCGGCCAAATAAGATGATTTCCAACGTTGGAATTGGAAAATTTGAAAGCCGTGAATGGAAGTTCCGGAAGGTTGTCCTCAAACACCTCCAAAAAGGTTGACGATTGCAAAGACTGGGGATGGAAGTGAATAATTCCCTTTCGACGTAAGAAGGGCTGTGCTGTAGAATCCCACTGATGACACACCAAACGGTATTTCTTAATCTCTTCAAATGTCAAAAACTCGAAAAGGTTTAGAAGAACCTAAAAACAGAATGAATGGGATGTTTTTTCTTTGAAGTCGTTGTGAAACAATGGATACATGGCAAATTTAAATTACTAATTACTAATTGTTACTTTGATGGGCAATCCTACTGTGGGCTCACCTTATTATTCCCAATTATTACTTCTTAAAAGTGCAAATCAAAGAATTTTGACATACCGTGTTAATCAACAATGGGTTCTGGTACTTCTCATGGAGAGGATTATTAGTTTGTTGATTTTTGCCACGATCATAATCTTGTAATATTCTTTTATCTTCATTGTTGGCGGTAACAGGAATTTCTGCTGTCAGGACTTCAAAGAGATTCCAAATATTTGGCCCCTGGTGTCGATACTTGGTAAACAACAATTGGAATTGGAGCAATGCTCCTTCATCCTTCAACAAGTGAACCATTGCAAACATAAATTAAATTAAAGTGAATCAGTCAGGATATTATAGCTTTAGCATAGTGTGTTACTTTATTTCGTTGTGAATTACAAACATATTTTATTAATTTTATTTATTCTTAATTTTAGTTGTTGTCAGTATGTCAATTGTATTTAATGTAGTTTTACTTACAATTTCCCGATATTCAATTTCCGAAATAAATCCTTTCTCTTTCAGAGTTAACACTTTTCCCGGCAACACAATCAATTCACATTTTTTACTTATTCTTGTTCGGGCCATGTTCGATCAGATAAATCAATTAACATTTATATTTTATTGTCGTTTGAAAATTAAAACCAACTGAAGAATTTAGTTTTGTTCTGATGATAGCAGACTTGAGAAATGTGAGCGAGGTAGGAATTTAAACTTGGAGTGTTGGACCCAAGGAGATCTATCATTGCATGCGTAATGGGAAGCGTCTCATATTCGACGTTGTTTTCTGTTTACCTAAAATATTTACACCGAATATTATTCATCTGTTTATTAAGTAGCGGAAGCTAGTTTATAAGAATGTTAGTGTATGTCTTTCTGTCTGTCGTCTGCCCAGCCCGTCACAAGGCTGTTTTTGCTCTGACCAAGGGCGTAACTAGAAATTAGTATTGGGGGGGCCCAAGCCGTTTGGGAGGGGGGCCCAAAGCCCAATAAACGTCAAAATTGATTATGTCTGACAACCCCTTTTTTGCGGAATTTGGGGGGGGGGGGTGGGGCCCAAGCCCGGTGGACCCATACGTTGTTACGCCCTTGGCTCTGACTAGTGTTTTTTACATAAACATAAAGTTCTTTGGCGGAGAAGAAGTTATATTTACGCTTATTTTATTACTTCCAGATTTCTAATTTTGACGATGATTTACGATGAATTATTTTGACTAGGAAATTTATACCCTTAAGAAGCGTGTATGAATTTTGAACGATGAATCGTCCTAACTCTGAATTTCATACTACAAAGTTACCGGACACGCCTTTTAACTGTCTAAAATGGCAGTATTAAGTTGAAAAAATTTAACAGTGTGACGGCAATGCTAAATTGTGCAGATACCATGTGAATAGGGCAGCGCAAATTCTTGTAAGCTATATTCCTTCTTCTACATTATGTAAAGTTCATAGATCCTAGGATTACTACTCAGAGTATTGTTTAAATGCACCAAAAATTCAGAGTATTTTCTGTGTAAAAATTACAATGCAATGACAATTGTGTACAGTTGTTTTAAATGTATGCAGAATTAAAGCAACCATAGGCGTCGGAATCGTGGGGACAAACGGACGAAGTCAAGGCATTGATCCGTGAGGACACTAGCTTAACAGAGCTATTAGAGAAGACCGTGAAAAACTACTATAAAATATTTTGATTAATTATTCTTTCGTAGTAATTGGGAGATTGATTATAATTTGATAAACATTTGAAGCTAATGCAATTCCTGGATGGCCGACGCTACACAATATTATGTAGTGTCGGCTGTCGGTTATATTTATAAGGTGGTAGCATGCATTATAAACATTTAGATTATTATTAATTTATAATTTATGTAGTTCCAACAGATGGTTTTAAGAAAACACAAACATTACTTTAAATTTAAATTCATTAATTATAAATTTTATTTATCATTACTTTTCTTGATGAATGCTAATTACTTTCGGTATTACTATATTAATATTCGTGTTAATATTGTTGTTTTATAATAATCATTTATTGTGAATGCAATTGCTAGGGTTAGGTGAGAGAATTGTGTCTTTGGGGGTAATTTTGGCTTTTAGAAATCAAAACTGCTTGTTATTAATTATTTGTAATTCTTTTGGTATCATATTATTTATGGGAGTAGCAGGAAATATTCCGGAGGAGAATTTTAAGAAATATTATGTAGCACCACCAGTGATACAATGAGAAGAATTCAAGGAATTCTGCGTTCGGCCACGTCTCAGTGAGTCCCAAAATATTTTAATTACAATAATAATATTCAGTCGGATAATTACTGAAAATGAAATCAGGGTGTTTGATTGAATTTTTAATGAAGTACAGTAGACAATTCATAATTTCGATACTTAATGTATTAAATACAATTTCACAATTTTACTTTTATTTGAAGAATTATATTATTATTAGTACTGATATTTTGTTAGCTCTTATCTAATACGTTGAGGAATTGCTAATAATCCTATCTTTAAATACAAATTATGAGATAAACATATGCACTACATAGGCGCGTATTTAGCATTGCCATTTGGTAGGGTCAAAACCAGTTTAGGTGGGGGTTACACAGTGTTTAAAATTGATATTAGTTAGTTATTTGCTTAATTGAAGTTAAAAAACTTCATGATATGACCCGCAAATTATTTAATTTGACTGGCATTACCGATCCATTGACCTGTAAACTATTTTAAGTCTTTTTCAAAATATTTTACCAATTTGATCCTCTTTAAAATTGTGTTTATTAATTTTTGTTTTGTTTTTAAATAAACAGCAGCATTAATTTGTTTAATAGTTTAAGTCTTATCATTATAACTCAAGCAGTAAATATGTTTGAGCAATGATTATACAGTCTGCTTTCAAAATTACTTTACATCGCTATTGCAAAATAAATGATACAAAGCGATTTCCTGAATGTATCACAGTAATTTATAATATGTAGTATTGCTGACGTAAGAATTGATTGATCATTGAGAACATAGTTAAAGTCTTTGGCAATTTTATTCTTTACACAACTTTACCGAAGGTTTTATTTGTCAATATACAGCAACGTAACAATGTATTGTATTTTCAAAGGCTTTACACAGCTAAAAATTTGTCTTAATATGTGGCGTTTAGAATATTTTCGCAATAATATTCTAAACGCAATAAATAATAAATAATATGTGCATTCTACTACTGCCAAGTGATTGAATGTACGTAAATTGGTTCGGAATTTAAATAACATTAAATAAAACAAACGTCATAATGTATGATAATGATTTAACTTTAAATGTACAGTAAGAAATATGATTGAATCTTACAATGATTTTTTCATTGTTACTCAAAAAAAAGAATAGTCGATAATAATGTTGTTTAGAAAGCTGAGCTATTGGTACAATAACATTGATATTACGTTGATGAAATCATGTGTATTAAAAATCATTGATTTACTTTACTGACGAACAAGTTTCTCAATTCATTTTTTACAATGACGAAATTTTTGTTATTTGTTGGCACTGCTATTTTAATTTTTCTACTGAAGAATAAATGAGGGACTATGACAAAGTAGGAACTAGGAACAAATCTAATTTCTTGCTCAATTTTAATCGAAATGTTGTTATGTCTTCTCCGCAAAACATTTTCCCATTATTTTTTAAATTATTTCTCTTTTCCTTCACAACAAATGTCATTTTGCCTTTGAAGCTGAATAACAATTCTTCACAGAACAGTCTTAACACTCAGCTGTATGATAAATTAAACAATTTGGTCACCTAGTTTTAGTAGGCGTCTTGGAAAAATGGCAGCTGTATTTGTCTTGGAGCTTTTTGACAAATATTTTAATATTTTTGGGGAAAGAATGTGGCTGACTTATTTCCAATGGGTTCCTGGGGAAAGAAAATTTACATATTATTCAAACCGTCCTCTCCGTTATGCAGTTTGTTATGGAGTATTCGGTGTGGTTACTGCTATCAATTTTTATACAATGTGCACTCTGGTATATCAACTATTCAGTCCTTTTCTGACCACTAGACATGTTGTCATGTTCATTTTAACATTTATCCTGACAACTACAGTACAGATCATAGGCTTAGCTCTTCATCTCCACAAGTCTCACTTTGCCCATGTCATCAATAAAATGTTGTTGTTGGACAAACATCTTTCAGGTAAAACAAACATCTATTAACAATCTTTTATATTGGATAACATTGTTATTCTTTGAATTAATTTTTGCTTTATAGAACGCATATTTTTTTGCTTTTTATAAAGAGTTGGCAATTAAAATATCAAAATTTTAAACAAATGAAAATAGGTATGAAATAAAAAATGGATCATGGAAAATGGATAGATTTACAGGGTATAACCGCAGTGTAAATTTAGCTCATGAAATACATAAAATATTATTTATGGCTGTTTGTCCCAGAAAGACGTGAATAGTTATTAATTTGCAGGCCTCTATACGTATACGTATTAAATTAAAATAAAACAAATATACGTCCGTATATTTACCTACCGTAGACATCGAGTCTCAAAGTCCGCGTTCCCAAATGTAGCTTTTTAATTATTCAAATATTATATAAAACGTATGACTGTTATAACCTTTTAGCTAGGAAAACTACAGTAAAGTAAATACTTTTACAGGATAGACAACTCAGAGAAACTTGAATATTATGTATTATTGATTTATTAAGAAATATCATTCAAGGTAAAATGTACCTGACTGAAGTGGACAAAATGTTGTATGCAAAATATGTAGTTGAACTTTGTGGTTTTCCACTTACCTTTCCTTATTAAATATATTCTGTGTTTCATATTAAAACAAAGAGCAAGCTAAAAGCGACATGACGTCATATAATATATTATTCAATTATTTTTCAACTTATTGAGTATAAAAACTTTGCATGTTGCAGACAACTACATGGCTGCATCAGAAAGACCTGCAATTAAATTAGAATTGCAATTTTATGGACGCGTTATTCAGGCAATGACAGTAATGGCGCTGCCGTCCACTGTTCTCTTTGGATTCCTTTTTGGCTTTTTGGATCTCATGCCCATTGGATATTTGCTGAAGACCACCTTTTCTTTCATGGATTATATATGGCTTCGTATTGCCCTCATTCCGATGGTTACTTTTATCGTTTTACAGTGCTGGGTTCCAATTCTTCTTATCGTTTACACCGGAATGTCCTATGCAATTATAATTAATTTTTGGTTGCGAATTATAACCGCAAAGGTGCAAAAAGCTCGCCGTTATGCAAAAAGCAAAGAAAATTTTCACAAAAATCCTTTACTTGCAATGCACATTTTTAGAATTCTAAAAATTATTAACATAGAAGTCAATTATGTTTTCATTCAACGCCTGGGTCCCATTCTTTTATTAGTTGCGGCTTCATTAACAATTATCCTGACATTTTGTTGCGTGAAAATGAGAACCATGATTCCAATGCCAGGTTTTGCTGTTATTCCTTTGGTAGATTTAATGGCTATTGTGGCAGAAGTAGTGTTGATTCCATGTATGGCTCTGGTGAATACGAAATCCGAGATTTTCATTCACACATGGAAGCAGCACAAACTACGTTACACAAGATTAGTTGTTTCTACCTGCAGACCCTTAAGATTCTCCATAGGTCCTTTCTTTATTGTAAAGCGGGTGACTGTTTTCCATTATCTTGAAATTGTGGTATTGCATACCGTCAATCTCATGTTGTCCTTAAAAGTGCCCCAATAAGGACGCATTTAGTTAACTCTACATAGATAAATTTAATATTTAGAGTGTATGGTATCTGTCAGTTTCATTATTAACATTCATATAAAAATAAGAGTCTACGTCAATAAAAAGTTTTATTAATGTTTCATCTATTGCTGTCGTATTCAAGCCACTTTCGTTATTGAGTACAGTATTTGATACTGAACTATTGGTTTTGTTCTATGTGACACAATACAGAGGTCGGCAAAAATTAGGATTAAAAAATATGATTTACTCAAGGAAAATTATGTGTGCAAATATTCAAGCAATCAATATTTTTTTAATTCATTGAGGGAAATAAATGATTGATAATGTACTTACTTACACTTCAATAATTGTTCTATTTTATTGTGACTACTCAAATTTCGTAATTATTCAGTAATATATAATTTCTACAGGATGTATGTATATGTGCAGAATATATTAGAACAGAAGTAGAACTATGACGGTCTTGAAAACGTGATCATCAGTGGTGTTTCTGTGCAGTTAGTCGTGCAATTCTCCAACAAACCCAATTAGACTTTTGAGTAGTGTACATCCAAAACAATAATAAATTGTGAATGAAACAGGTGCAAAGGCTTTTCACATAGTTTATGATTAAATGCATATTAATAAACAGTAATTCTAAAATAAATGCAAAAAAACAACCGAATAAAATAACACCAAACATTACAAATACTGTGTATATTCGGTTTGAAAGCTTCAGTGCCATTGGTAGTTTGTTTAAATATAGAAAAATTTCTGCACGTCGATTGATTGGTATATATTTTCTGAGACGTGTAAGCATGTTGAAAAATTGATCTACCCCGGATGACTTGATCATGTTGCTATGTTTTTGTAGGACGGTTTGAAAACGATTGAAGAACACCCAATATATTTCCGCCGTGTAAATTGGTTCTGGTAGACAGTAACACTGCATGTGTCGATAAGGAAAAAAATCATGATCACTTCGACTACTCAAAACAAATAATTTCTCAGCTTCCAAATAATCGTAATAATATCCTGCATCATTTTTATTGCTATATAATCGCCAGTCAGTATACCGTGTTATTTTCTGTGTGAGATTATATTTTACAAACAATCGGTTGAATAGCAATGGATTTTCATGGACGGTGTTGTAGGGCTTATGAATGTTTAACTTATATCCTTCATTAAGAAGCTGCGTCAAATTTTCGAATGGCTGTTCCATGAAAGGAGCTGTATATTCTGCATTTACATAACATTCGTAGCACACCAACAAAAGCCAATAACAAAATGAAAGCATCAGCAATGTTTTACTAAATATAGGGGTATGGTTTTGTCGGAAAAATATGGCTATTCCTGTCAGCCATGACAATAAGTTTTGTGGCTTCTTCATTATATTCGACTGTACGATTTGATATAAATAGAAATAAAATGTAACGGTACAATAGGAAATAAAAATTAAAACCAATGTAGTTTTGTCATAACCAGTATCCAACCAACTGACATAATGGGAGACAACTGTTTTCTTTCTTTTACAATAAAAAATAATTGCCAAATAGGTATTCTTAAAACTCAATCTACTGTGGACAGAATATTGTTTATTTCTTAAATCGGGGAATATTAAAGGATGCTTTGCTGTACTATTAAGTTTATTGTAATACCTCGGAGTGAAATTGCCAATTTGAGTCAATATTTCAATTTCAATCTGTTTGAGTTGACAATATTTAGGTATTAGGTAATTGTCTCTATAAGACGATGATGAACATTCAGTCAACATTTTAGTCCCAGCATCCTCCACGTAAACAAATTTTTGATTTGTGGTAATTTGACTTTTCAAGGCAGACTCCCAGCGAGATGGGTAATAATATTTATCCAACATTAACACCAGAGAATCACTATATACAGCTCTCATTAATATTTTTTGTTGTTTCGAATAAGGGGAATGAATAATGTAGATCAATTTTGCATCTAGAGGCATTGTGGCCTGCCATAATCGGCTTTTTATAGTAGAAAATTTTGATTCGAATTTTTTATCCTCGAAAAAAATTAGGAAAATGTTTCTGTCACTAAACCCTCTGAAACTGTAAGAATTCTCCTCAATTTGTTGTGGGGAATCGGGTTCTATCAAAACGGTTAGTACACACACCTCTTTACGTGTAATATATGTCATGTTGATTTCCGCTGCTATAAGCAATTTATGTTCCGGATAATTATATATTATCCAAGCTTGCATGTGCTGATTTATCATTAAAAATGCTTCTGAAAATTGTGTATTGTAATTTCTGGTGAAATGGAAATCGCAACCTTTGAAGTACTTCAAACTGATAGGGTAAGAAATATCGGCAGCAATAAAACCACCATAATTTTGGAACAAAACGAAACAGGATAAAATTATTGTCAACATATTTGTATCAGTAAGACAATGACACAAAATAAGAAAACTTTTTTGTTGAAAAGAGTGTTCCGTGAATGTAAAGTTGATTGTTCGAGAAAGTTTTAAACTGCAATGTGTTTGCTTTGAACAATTTTCTAGTTAAATGAGCACATGAGCACAGCCAAATAACTTACCAGTTGTGACGTACTCGTTATTCGTCAGTGTTTAATACTTTTGAGTACTATTAAATGGAAATTGAAGGCGTTCGTTAATATTATTTTCCATTTTTATTGTTTGGTTTTTTGCATCATGCATTATAAATATTTAGAATAATAGAATCAATATAAGCCAACAAATGAATACCCTTTATATAATTATATACTATTACAAATATAATGTTATCATTATGGTATGTTACAATATTAATATACTGTATGCACTAGCCACTATGGAAGCTTAAACAAATTTTTCATAGTTATAATACAGCTAACGTTCCATTAAAAACGCAAAATATATAGATTTAACTAAAGATCTGAGTAATCTTTCTTTGACAACGAATTTTGAAGATATCAGTCATTTTATAAATGCATAGAACATATTATAAGTAACTACTCAAAATCAATAATATCAAATCCATCAAATGTTACGTCGCTTTGCTCAATTCTCAAGTCGACCTTGTCAATAAATAATGACAAGTTTTATATCAAGAGAAATATCAAAATTCAGTAAGCGTTTTAGACGATTGTGAAGATCAGTAAAAGTACCACTGAAATTAACTAGGTACAAGGGCGTATCTAAGTAGTGGCTCATCGGGTTTGAGACGCCTCAACTTAAATTTCGAAAAAAGGGTTATTCCAAAAAAATTGAGACCGACGGAACCGCTCACGAGACGACTGCAGCCACCAATTACAAATTTCAAGATACGCCCTTGGGCAGTTAAGTACATAATTATACTGTAACAATTAAACTCAAAATGTTTCAAATATTATTTCAATTTATTTTATTAAACAGGAATATTTCAAGTTGTAACGCCACCGACAGATTACCAAATATAATATATTATTTTCCATTTTTTAACAGCTAAATTCTTTTGTCGAATTTCCCCTGCGTATATTTTAGAGCATGTCATTCTGTTAGGCAACATATTACTCTAAAACTTTCCAAAGTGAAATGAATTTTCCAAAATTTGTAATATGTTCGCTCGTCAGATCTACTTTCAACAAGAAGGCAAATTATAAACATTAAAATTGTTAATTTCATCTTGCGTTTTAAATATTCTGTTATGCCATTAAGTTCAGAACCGAACAATGTATTCAACAATTATTAGAATGTACATTAAAATAATAATTGAACATTGAATTCAAATCAATTTAATTTGATAAGTTCCTAACATTTAAGGAAAACCCAATTTTTATTTTACAGCGGTATTACACTCAGGCGCGTAACTAGGATTGCCATTTGGTAGGGTCACAAAAAATTTGGGGGGGGTCACAAAGTGTAAAAAATTGGTTTTTGCGGCCTTCGGCC
>JABASD010005294.1:0-12800 GCA_019776165.1 Pogonognathellus flavescens | reverse complement strand
ATTTTTGTGCGACCCTTAGTTGACCATTAAAATGTCGGAATTTCCATGACATTTTTACTTGACCTGAAATCTGTCTTTTATGCACTCACGGCTTCAATTGTAACTTTTAAAAGAGCATAATATAATATACTGTAATATACCGCGTACCAAAATTTTATTGTCAAGCAGATTTAAAATAATATTGCAAGTTTTCTTACGTTGTTATGATCATCCGAAAGGATTTCCAACCGTAAAAAAGTTGCACGTTCGTAGATTTGATACTCTCACAAAAATAATTTTCACTTTTAGTTAATAGTCGGTGTATACCCTATCACCCATGCACGGCATAAAACTGCGAAATTAATCTGAAATAGAGAAAAAGAAATTGTATTGCGTACATCATGTACTACCTACAACCTAGTTTAATATCATGGCAATTAATTCGGGTATATTAATATTTAGTCTAATCCTAATTCTTTTGTGTAGAATTTTGTGAAATTCGGGGGAAGTATCAGTCGAAATGAAAACAGAAAAGCTGGTTAGATTACTTTCGTTCGTTTAAAAATATTTTTTGACATGAGTTACAGCAATTTAATCATCACTGTTAGAGACCATACATATAACGCGTACAGCAACATTCAATAATTATAATTGAACTCTCAAATATGTAATAATAACTTACACGACGATCCGGATAGTCAGACCTAACAGATATTCTGATCCACTTCTCTTGTGCTCTTGTACGTGTATTTATGTAGTAGAATGAAGTTTTCAACATCCAGATGACCAAAATGTCCAGGAACAAACTGTTCAGATCCAACTGTCTAACTTAATAAATAATCAAATAACATTACATACATACAACATAAGCAACATATTAATATTGTATCTCTATTACAAGGTAATATTATAAGATACAATTGAATATAAGTTACAAATCACACAATTAAAACACAATAACTAAACAATAATAAATAAAACAACTTAACTAAACTAGATTAAAGATAAATGAATGACAACCAGAACTCACATGTAATTAGGTAATGGATGGTCCGTTGGCAGTTGACACTAACTGATGTGTGACATCTGATAGGATAATATTGGTACCGGCGACGGCGACATTGACATAGCACTACACCAGCCGAGAGATTTGGTTTGTGTATTGTACTTGTACTGCATTCGTTGATTGTGATTCCATGATCAGTGATTATGATTGTATAACTGTTAAATATTATGTTAAGTTGCAATATAAGTTTGACAGCTTGTCAATGTAACAATAAATAATAAAAACTAGACTGTACACATTATTTAAATTCCAGAGTAATTCAACCTCAACTACGAGATGTTAAATATTAGAGCCGTCAGCTCAGCTGTGCAAACCTTGCAATACATTACATTGTGTCATGTGTTGCTTTTAAAAGTTATCAAAAATGTACTATTATTATATTGTTATGTCGTCTGTAATGTAACTAAATGTGGTTCAGACATAATTGTCAATTATATTCACATTGGACTATGACAATCAGTCTCAAAATCACAACAAACAAATAATGGGACCAAAAACGACCACACGTACAACTGAGTGAAGTGACCCAAGAAAAGAATGCATTTCGCTGTATGAACTTCGCGGACTCAGAAAATAAACTCAAGTACGTCTCTAATGTTGTGTTGCATTGAAGATGGCTAGAGCGTTAGATTTATTTTCTGAAAAATAGTTTTTCATATTGTAGAGTAGATGCTGCAGAAGTATTTTAACTGACCTATTATTTTTCAACTGTTTATATAAATGAGACACTAATGCAATATACCTTATCATTAATAGAAATGGAAAAATTAGCAGAAATACCCAAATACCGGATACCGCGGCAGCAGTACAGCAAGCAGCATCTTTGCTCCTGTTCTGTGAAATTGACAATAATTACGGTCCGATGTCCGATTCGATCATACAAATTTTTAAGTTTCATGAAAACCCTAACCCTATTTATACAAAATTTTCTTAATTAACAAACGTATTTTTATGTCATATAATATAATGTATGACTCCAAACACCAAATATTTCAATTTGCCATCGACGTAGAGTAAGTACCTACTCCAGGCGCGTAACTAGGATTGCCATTTAGGGGGTACCCAATCGTTTGGGGGTGGTGCCCAAAGTGTAAAAAATCTAACTAAAAGCCGAGCATTCGATTTATCACTGTTTAATTTTTTACACTATTATATTTGCTCGTGGCTATTTCATTCTTTGAAAGTAGCCAAATGATTGAAATAATTTATACTCGTCAGAAGACAACTAATTTTTATTAACAATTTATTTAATAAAACAAATAAGATTAAGATTTTCTAATACATTTTTTGTTACATTTTAGTTCAGTGGAGTATCTACGAATATGAAGGGGGACTAGCCATCGGCTGCATACAAACTCTTTTTCCGTAATCTGAGAAGAGGGAGATAAGTGTCCGTAGATACGCCCTTGTTTTAGTTGTAACGATTCGAGAGAGAAAAAGGTTTCTGTATCCGTTTGCAGTCTTGATTTTTTCAACTCCGTTTTTCTGTCTACATTAAGACCAATAACTTCAACCATTCACAATAAACAACTGTGAAGCAGTATTTTATTAACCTTAATAGGCAAGAGCGTAAGGCCATATATATTTAGAATGGAGCGAAGCGGCGACGGAATTAATAACCTCGCCCCCCCCCCCCCAATTTTTGAAATTTACGCTAGATAATGTGAGCCTTTGCAAATATGGACATTACAAATAGATATTGGATGCGTTTACAAAAATATCTCATTGTATTTCTTTGCCTTAAAGTAACGCTAAATTTTTTAGTGGCAACGGTTTAATCAAATATCCCAATCGATTCTTGCGTATGGCCTTGCAAGAGCGTATCTAGAATTTTGTAACGGTGGGGGCACATTCTTACAAAAATTTTAAGGTACGCCTCTGAACTACCCAAAAGCAATAATAATAATATATATTAATAAATTAATACTGGTATATCTATTTGCTAATTGTAAGTTGTGAAATAAATCTATGTAATTAAATGTGTGAACAAAGTGATAATAATGTAAGCGAGTTCATTTCCATTATTCCATTCCACCAATCCACACACAATGACATAAAAGACTCTGTAAGTTACCATGTTAGTGTGAAACTGAGACTTTAGCATTGTAACAAGTTGACTTCTTTTTTAACCTTGAAAATGTTTCTTTTCATTTACTAAAAAAAATGAAAACAAGACAACATGCTGCAACTTTACAGGTATCAAGTATAAGTAATTTTTTATGTGTATCTCAGTTTGTTATCTGGAGCTCGCAAGGTCAAAATATAAGGTAAAGTAGTCAAACTGCAAATTATGCAATGTGTAAGTTTGTAAGTACTTTATTGGCATCGCCTTTTGCAAAAACTATACTCTCTGATGTCGTTAAGGTTTATCTCAGTAGAAGTCACACAGACTTGCTTCCAGCAACACCGAATTTGCTATGTAAATTTTTGCGGCTCTGTATGTAACACTGCTGTGGAAATTTTTGCTTATTTTTGTTTTATATCGTAATTTAGGATGGATTTTATTTTTCTTACATTTGCGTCTGGAATATTTGTTCTCCTGTCGTTGGTCTTCCAACGCAGGGTCAAGTCTAAACAATTTCCACCAGGTAAGAAATGAGACAATCTTTTTTCTGTACACATTTTAAAAGTGAATTAAAAGTGTTGTTTGCTATTTCTGGTTCGATTCTAAATTGTATTTTGATGAAGGTCCATTGAGTTTGCCATTTATTGGGGGTCTTTATGCTCTGGGAACCAAGCCGTACACCAAATTGACAGAACTAAAGAAGAAATATGGAAGTATTATTGGAATGGATTTCGCAAACTTTCCGTACGTACATATTTATATTTAAATTCATATTTAAAGCAACTCGATCACCAGAATATTATGGATAATTCACCACCATAAGTTTTATTCAACCCTTTCCTGGGCAAACGACTTATTATAACTTAATAATGCACCATTCTAAGAATCGGATGAATTAGAATGGCGAATTTAGGATCATTTTGATTTACTTTATTATTTATATTTTTTGATCCACAAAATATAAATATGATTTCATTTTATAGAGGAATCGTTGTAAACGATACGGGAACGATCAAAAAAGTTTTCTCCTTGCCAGAGTTTCAAGGTAGACCGAAATTCGAAGCGCCACATATAGTAAGAGGACAAGAAGCAACAGGTGAAAAATTTATTGCAATTTATTTTCTGAAAGTCAGTGCAAATTAGATACCTAAATTAGAACATCGCTATTTTAAATCTATAATAATTCAAATCATGTCAATAAATTACCTACTGTTGTAACTGTCACGTAAATTAGTAGGTACTTTTGCATGTTTATGTATATAGCAATGTCGTATCTATTTATAGCTTCAGCCCCACTCTCCAGATTCCTGGATAGGGATTATTAAAAAATTGCGGATGAAAGCAGTTTTTTGTAATTTTTGAACTCTGATTTCCCCCCTCCTTACAAAATCCTAGATACAACCTTGGGTATAAGGTACATTTGTAGGTGACTAATGGATACTATAGGTACATACAGTTTACAGTACATAGAAATAATCAAGTAGTTAATCAAGTAGCAAGCGGAGTAAACAAAAACTGTGTAGTGAACTATGACACAGTGCAGTGGCATTAACTGTGACTTCAAGACTGAGACTTATAGCTACTCCTGATCACAAGTATTTAAGAGAGAGGGTACCAATTGACTCCATAATATACGAACTTTATGTTAGCCTCAAAAAAATTTATATCACCACTAGTATGTGTATCTTTGAACAAAAAAACTCAACCCTCTCATAGGAAATTCTTATACTAAAAACGCATTTTGCATACCTATTTACAGGTATTGCATGGAGCTCTGGAAAAATTCACGAAGAACAACGAAGTTTTACGCTGAAGAATCTTAAAGTGTTTGGTGTAAACCGAAAAGGAATGGAAGTATTGATAATACAACAGCTTCAGCATACATTTAACGTATTGGATAAACAATTGGGGAAGCCTGTTGTTAATTTCCAATTATTCAATACTACTGTTGTTGGTGCTCTTTGGACAGTTATATCTGGAGAAAGCGCCAGGGAAGACGATGAGAGATTTAAAACAATTTTAAAACTAAACAGCAGGTAAACTCAATACCACTTTAATACAAAAAATATTCAAGTTTTAGCAAGTTTATTTGGAATATGCAGTAATAACTTGACATGACAATTAATATGTCAGTGTTGTTGTATAATAATAATAATTGAAATGATTAATTCTGTAGGGTGGTAGACGGTTTCAACTTTTTTGTTTGCTTTTTCCCCACGATGGCAAAAATTTTCCCCAACTTATCCGGTTGGAACGGAATGGTGCAGGGAAATGCTCAAATAAAGAAGTTTGTGAAAGAGAAAATTGAATCACACAAAAATGTTCCTTTCAATGAAGAGCCTACAGATTTCATAGGCTCAATCATTCAGAAGTTAGAAAATACAACTGATGTCGATTCAAGTTTCTTTGGCGAAAATGGAAGTAAGAAATTATTTGCCTTTATTTGTGTTCAGCATTCAAAGAGTCTCTTAGGCTTTTTAAGCTCATATAAAATAAATAATTTTGAATTTTATTTTTCATTTGTTTAATGGATGAATTACTACTACAGAAATCAACATGGTCCACTCTATTTGCGATTTGCTAGCAGCAGGCACTGAAACCGTGTCAACTACCTTATCGTGGTTTTTGGCAATTGCAATTCGATTCCCAGAAAAACAAGAAAGACTACAAAAAGAAATTGACAGAGTCATTGGAACTAAAACACCTTCCTTGGCAGATCGTTCACAGTAATTTTTTATTCTATAAGGATAATTTAACTATGGAAATAACTTTTCGTTATTATATCATTTAATCATACGATTTTTATCTGCTTTCAAATATATATTAGATTTTGTATGTCTCAAACTCAAACCATTCATAACTTAATTTTTAGTGTGGAAGTTCTAACTCCAAATGTTATTTGTGTTTTTACAGGTTGCCGTACGTAGAAGCATTTGTGTTGGAAGTTTTACGATTCTCGGCCGTGCTTCCTTTAGGTGTAACTCATGCAACATCTGAAGATGTTCATTTTGAAAATTATATGATTCCGAAAGACACAATTGTAATGGCAAATTCGTACAGCATGTTACACGATCCTGAGCAATGGGAGGAACCGGACGCTTTTAAACCTGAAAGATTTTTAAACGAAGATGGTTCAGCCATACTTAGAAATATTAGCAGAAATGTAGACTGGATATTTGGTCATGGAAAAAGAATGTGTGTTGGAGCGAGTCTTGCTAAGGACGAACTTTTCTTGTTCATCACCGGATTAAGTCAAAGATATACTTTCAAACCAGACCCGAAATGCAATTACAAATCAGAAATAGATGCCGATTTAGGAGGTACATTAGTTCCAAAACGACACAAATTAATTATCTCTAAGCGATGACAAAATTAATGAATTATGCGAGAAATTATGAATTCATTCCACTCAATTCAATGAGCATTTTAGATTAACACGTTTTGTGGTAATACGTATTGTATCTGTACCTATATACAAAATTATTTCTACAACAGAAGCAAATTATTATCATCTTTGAAATTCAAAAACAAATTTATTCTTACTAGAAACTTTTTTACTCTGTAATTTTAAGTTTGTTAAGCAATATTAACGTTAACTTTATTGTATGTAATATATATTTAGTAATAATTAGGTGTAAAATTAATTACTAAAGTGGAACACGTCAAATTATATGAATCAAATTATAATGCAATTTTTGTCCAATGACATCAAATCCTTTTACAAATCCAGCCTAATAACAATTTTGTAATGAACTATTGCAAAATAAGTTGTGAAAGTAAAATAAAACTATGATTTTGCTAGTAAAACATTCACTTCGATAACTTACATATTTATCATTGTACAGTCTTTCCATCCTAGGGCGTACCCAGGATTAGATAATGGGGGTACGACAGTACGAGTACGACTCATCTAAAGTAAGGAAACAAGCATGATAATACAAACAATTCCCAAAATAAGACGGTAAATAATCTTTCTCTTTCGGATTTTTTTGGGCACGTACCACTAGTGACTCTCTTCGGGAAGCCCTTGCCTTGTCTTTCACAATTTGTGGCATTAAAAAATGGGAAAAAGATTCTCCTGATCCTGATATGCAATTGAACTTATGTGAAATCATGCAGGTACATGCATACATGCAGCACAGTGGAAATTTATTTCTACAAACATAAACAGAGCTGTCTACGTAATTGCCTGTGGGAAGGGAAGAGTACCATATAAAATATATCACACATTTTACTTCGCCAATCTGTAATCCATCGCATAGCTATAAAAGAATAAAACAGCTGAATTTTTCATTCGTGAGAGAATATTTAATTTCAACATCGTTTTTCGTGTAGTCTGAGAGTAAAATCATAATTACTTACGTTCATTATAGGAAAATGTTTTTGTGAGACTGCACATGCATAAAATATACTCATGTTTAAAGCAGAGCCAGCCAGTTCCAGTTCAGGTCTAGTCACCTAACAATATCTACATGTAATCCATCAAAGGCGCATCTAGGATTGAAATCTGGGGAGGGCAGCAGGGAACAATAACGGGTTATTCTTTCGACCTGCCTTCGACCGCCAATAATCCCTTTTTTCGGAATCTTGGAGGGGGCGTTTGTCCCTTGGTGCCGTAATGTAATTACGCCCTTGTAATGCATTCTTGATTTACATGCATGTGGTTGTTGCAATGCAAAATTACAAACTCTAGAACTTTAACCTTGATCTCAGTCCAGCTTGGCATCCCCTTCAATACTTTAGACAAAAACTGTTTACATCCTTGTTTGTGGCTGTGTAGATGTTTTTTTTCGCTCAAGAAAGGACTGTTCTGGTACGTAGTACACGTATGTGTTTTCAAAAGAAAAATAGATACACATAGCGTAGGTACCTAACGCACAACTTTTAGTGTTCTTCTTAAATATTCTTATTTAGTTAGTTTGGTTGAATGAGCTCAGTTACTTGCGTTTCAAATATGTTTCCAATTTTAGTTGCATCGTTTGCATTTGGATTATTTTTTCTTCTACTGTTTGGATATAAACTTATATTCAGACTTAAAACATTTCCTCCAGGCAAGTATTTACATAGTTTTGTATGCTATAAACGTGGGATAGGGATTGTGTGTATTACTTGATGGTTGTTTCGTTTTTTTCAGGTCCAGTCAGTTGGCCATTTATTGGGGGTATTTATGTTCTGGGCAGCAAGCCGTATGCGAAGTTGACTACACTAAAGACAAAATATGGAAATGTTATTGGAATGGACTTCGCCAGTTTTCCGTAAGTGTGTCTCAAACGAATTTGAGTAAAGATTTTCACGATAATTCTTCGGAATTTGTGATAGATGAGAAAAACACGGATGATAAAAAATGTGAAATCGCTACTTCTATTAATAATGGTTTGATAATTTTATAGGACAATTGTTTTAAATGACACTCAAACAATTAAAAAAGCTTTCAGTCAGCCTGCGTTTCAAAATCGGCCTAAGTTCGAAATTGGGTACCTCAATAGAGGGCCGGATCCAACAGGTGAGACCTAGCAATAAGTCACATAAAATAATATAGTTAGCAACCAACCAAATCAAACAAGAACTGTTTGTTGAAGAATCCGAGCAAACCGAGGTGGTCCAGTAGGTCCAGTTCTTTGTTCTTCCGAAGGTTACTTTGAAAAGATTTATAACATTATAGCCTCGGTTATTTAGACGCTCTTTGTTGTTTGTTTATTTGCCAATCATGTAACATTAATAATTAATGTATTTAGCACGACAGTACTGATTGTGAGATCGACAGAATAAAATATGAAGTAAATATCGGGGTATGGTTTACAGGGGTTCTATGGGGTTCAGGAAAAATTCATGACGAGCAACGTAGTTTTGTTATGAAGAATTTAAAAGTTTTGGGATCGAACAGGAAAACAATGGAAATTTTGTTGGTGGAACAGCTTAGTCATCTTTTCAATGTGATTGACAAAAAAGAGGGAACCCCCATTGTTAATCAGAATTTATTTAATGTAACTGCTGTCGGTGCTTTGTGGACCATGATATCGAGTCAGATTGCAACAGAAGAAGACGAGGAATTCCAATTACTTTTGAAACTGACGAAAAAGTACACACTTTATTTTAAAAATGATAACTAAAAACACATGTGAATTTTACCACCAATGTAGTTTACAATTTTTCGAAACATTTAATTTACTGTTTGTATCCCAACAGAATTGCAAGTGGTTTCAACACTTTGGTATGTTTTATGCCAGCAGTTGCGAAACTTTTTCCTAACATCTCAGGATGGAATGATAATGTAGGATCAAGTGACCTTTTGAAAAAGTACGTGAATAAAATAATTGAATCACGCATGAAAAATGATCAAAATTTGGATGAAGAACCAGTCGATTTCATTGATTCTTCTATAAGAAAAATGGAAAGCACGACAGATGTTCATTCCACATTCTTCGGCGAAATCGGGAGTAAAAAATCCCATTTTATTGTCTATTTGATTTTTTTACACTGGACCGTCAACAATTGATGTTTCAGTGCTGTCCAATTAGAAACGTATCAAAATTCTAAATGGTATATGATTTAATCATTCTTGTTATTTTTTTAATATTATAGAAGAAAACATGTTGGGTAATATTTGCGATTTGCTGTTGGCTGGAACAGAAACAGTGTCGACTGTGCTAACCTGGTTTCTTTCCATTGTGATTCGACATTCAGATATAAACAACTGAAAATACAAGAAGAAATTGATAGAGTCATTGGAACCCGAACACCTTCCTTAGCAGATCGACCACAGTAAGTTCAATTCTAATAATTTATTTATGTTTAATTATCCTATATAATTCTCTATTTTTGAATTTTTTTAGTCAAACCTCCGTTTAAATATAGTTCTAGCTTTCAAAAAGCTAAAATATAGGTTAGATAATATAAAGATTTGCTGTTAGTTGTATAATTTGAATTTGTTCCAAAATTATATTTCTCGTTCAGATTGCTTTACGTTGAAGCGTTCGTTTTGGAAGTTCTGCGTTTTTCTACAGTGCTTCCGTTAAGTTTGCCTCATGCAGTATGGGAGGATGTTCGTTTTGATGAATTCCTAATCCCCAAAAACACAGTTGTAATACCAAATATATACAACACCTTACGTGACCCTGAACTTTGGTCTGAACCCGATGTATTCAAACCTAAAAGGTTTTTAAACGAAGATGGATCTGCAATACTTAGAAATATTAGCAAAAATGTCGATTGGATTTTTGGCCATGGAAAAAGAATGTGTCCAGGAGAAAGCTTGGCGAAGGACGAATTGTTCCTCATTATCACTGGCTTGTGTCAACGATATAATTTCAAACCAGATCCAAAATGCACTTATAAAGCAGATATTGATACGGATTTAGGAGGTACATTGGTTCCCAAACCACACACATTGATTATCTCTAAACGATAATAATGCTAATAAATTGTGAAATGTTTGAAATGTTTTTCGGTGTAATATTGTAGTATTATATTATGTAAAGAAGCAGGTATCTTAGGAGAGATAATGCTTAAATAAATTCTGGTTACAACGAAAAAAAAATGTATAAAAAACAAGTCTACAGTGGAACAGTATTACCAGAAAGTTTTATTTCAATGCAAAACATGTTCACCAAAAATAGTTTACTTGTTGTTAATGTACCCAAATGAAAAGTAGAAGGAGTAGCGATATCAATAATAACAATTATCCATTCTTTTAATTAATCTAAAATTTTGTCATATGATTGCTAAAATGAAGCCGCTGATTATTGTAATTTTTTTGAGCATAGTTTTCATGGATAAAAATAGCTGAACCTGTTTTTATATCTTCTTCGTCCGTTTTCTTATCCCGCTGGAACTGTAGAAGTTCCTTGGGTTGGAGGAGGTATTTGTTGTGCTGGAGGTGGTCCTTGTGGTGGTGGGGGATTTCCTGCTGAAGGTGGTCCTTGTGGTGGTGGAGGATTTCCTGTTGGAGGTGGTCCTTGTGGTGGTGGGGGATTTCGTGTTGGAGGTGGTCCTTGTGGTGGTGGAGGATTTCCTGTTGGAGGTGGTCCTTGTGGTGGTGGGGGATTTCGTGTTGGAGGTGCCCCTTTTGGTGGTGGTGGTGGAGGAGCAACCTGTTAAAAAATTTAAATAAATAAAATGAGACCATAAAATTCAAATATACAAATAGTAAGAACAGCCTAATGAAATAAATGACACGTTAATAATCAATTGATCTGACATCTGAGAAAAAATACTTACACAAGCTGGGATTCCTACAGCCACGAAAACTACCGCTGCCACAACTGTGAGTTTAAATAGAGAATTCATATTTATGACTTCTGCTATTATTTACTAAGTATTGAAACAAGTTTGCAGACTGTAGATTATGAATATTTATTAAGGAAGTGTCCCCTACAAGTAATGTTGGGTTTTAAAATTATTTTTCGTATTTATATGCTTTTGCATTTAAAATACCACTCATTTACTTACGTAATAACAAGTTAATGTTCAGAATTAATTCGCATCAATGACGCAAACGAATCAAATATAAAATCATGTATTTATTCTGTACTTCTTATGAATAATTAATTTTTAGTTTATGTAACTTTTGACAAATAAATTTAGTTGAAAATTTACGTTTCTGCTACATGGAAGACTTATTTAAAAGAAACTAAATACGATTACATGACATTAATGATAATCATTCTATGAAATAGTACCTTTATTGTAAAACTTTCTTGTTTTGACCCAACAAATTTTGACGCAGGTACCTGTATTAAATAAAATTAATATGTACCTCGTTTTATAGTTGACCAATAACGATTCATTTTGAGTTTGTAATATTATACATGAATAATTCCATATTATATAAATAAAAAATAAATAATGTACCTAAATGCACATGACTCCCACATGATTGTTATTACCTGCTTAACAATAAATTATTTTTCTTAAATGACGGTTTATCAAAATAATTGCATATATTTTATTCGAAAGCAGAGGTGGGCATAATAATATTTGATATGAATGATTGTGTGTCTCATTACATTATTTATAGCTACTGCGTTGTATCGTAGCATTTAAATGAATTCCAAGTCACGCTGGAATACCTCATACATCTAAATAAATAACATTGACTTTGACTTATAACGGGTATTTATTTTTGTTGACTTATCTTACAGTCAGTATTATTTGATCATTTATATAAGAAGTCGTTTATTTACTTAGACATAAAGCATCATATTATAATATGTGCAGATATTTTAGGTACGGGTAGGTAAATTATAAGAACGCCCCTGAGGAAAACACTTAAGATTTTTTGTCACAGTTTTCATTATCGTATATTTGTACTGTGGTGTTGTCCGGAAATCCAAGAGACGCCACGTGTTCATTGACCTGGCGCTTTTCTTCTTCCGTCAACTTATTTGTTACAGCAATTGTATGCCAACCAACTTGACCGGTAGGAAAGCATTGAACAACGACAAGAACATTCTTTTTGTCGAAGTAGCTAAAGTACAAGTTCATATCCTCGTCTGTATAAAAAACAAAGTTTTGTTTCTTAGAAAGATATCTTATTATTATGTCTTAGGAATCTATAAACTAAATAAATATTAAGGTGAGTATACTGGGAAGTGGAACTGACTGCAAACGTACTTTATGGTAGTTAAATTCAATTTCCATGTAAAGTGCAGTACATATTCTGAAAGAGCGTTTCAAGCTCTACAAGTGAGT
>JABASD010005293.1:0-12800 GCA_019776165.1 Pogonognathellus flavescens | reverse complement strand
GTTGAGTGCTTTCTTTGAAAGCCGAATTGGAATTGTGACAGAATATTATTGGAAGTAATATAGTTAGTGAGCTGGGTATAAATACATTTTTCTTAGTATGATTCACAATGTACTACAGAAATTGAGAAAGCGTAGGTCTAGTAAACTATTTTGTTGGTATATGACAGATCACCCGCGATTTTGATTAAAACGTCCTGTCTAACGTACTTGTACTTGTATGTGTTATGTAGTTTGTACTTTGCACCAAACAAATATTTTGTCTGTTTTAGCTAGATTGGCCAACTTTCATATAACCATAGAAAATCTTGAAACATTTCATTTACTTGGAATTAATTATTTGTTTTCAAATTTTGCTTTTAAGCATATTGATGTTAGACAGAGTAGAAATCCGAAAATATTCTACAACATGTGTCACGCTGTATTTTGCCAGTCATTTGAAAAGAAGACGTTAAAATTACACCCAACTGCAGTTATGAAATTGTATCAACAACAACCCAGTTAAATTTGCACGTAGAATTTGCAGCGGTAGACGTTGAGCTAGATTATTGTAAGTAAACTACTAGGTATGCCGTATGTGCAAAAAAGGTGCACTATTTGGTCCTTGTCAAATTTTTGATGTTTTCGGGTGAACTAAACCAACCGAAGCTATCAGACCGTTGTGGAAGTTCGTTTCCTCCAACGCAATCATCAAGTGTAATGTTTATTTGCTATCTACAGATATATCTTCTATAGAACCCGTCCACACCCAACGGACTAGTATCAAAGTCTGCCATGTCTACGGAAGTTTGCGAACATTATGCTTTATTCCTGTAGGGGCTGTGCCATCATGTTTCTAAAGATGTTAGAGCTCCATGCATCTTGGTCTACTTCTTGCTCTCACGGTTTACCAAGAAACCTTTATTCTTTCATAATGGCATCCTCTCTCTCTATCTCTACAATTACCGCTTTTATTTTCTTCAGACTATATCTTAACTTATACCTAAGTCAATTCCTTTCTTCTCTATACTTTTCCTCGATAAGATACTAAAATTTGTCTACAATTTGTTTTGATGTGTGTAATGGGTAATATAATACAATATGACGTGTCACCAGTTCCTCATGAAGATTATTATTCGTTTCATATTACAGTATAACAAATGTATGCCTGAAGCGAAATATTCTCCGCCGTAAAGAAAATAACATGAAAAAGTATGCGATTTATTAACATCATTTCTGACAGGTACCACAGTCCCAGTCTGCCTAAAATTAAATTATTTCAGTTGCAAGAAAAGGAATTATAAATTTTGATTTTAAAAGAATGATTATTTGATTTTTAAAATGAAAAGATTTTAAATTTTTCATTGATAAATTTTTAATTTGAGTCACAGCTATTAAATGAAAAAGTTTCGAGTGAAAATGCTTTTGATTATTAAGTCTATTAATAGAAACAATAAAATAAATTCTGATTGTTCCTGGAATGGTGAAACGGGTGGAAGCACATGATTATAGCCCTCCACCACGATAAAGTTTGATTCCTGAACATGACATGCATTTATCTTTATGGATCATGTAAAAGAGTGAGAAATGGGGAGTAGCGTGCACAAGTACAAAATCCAAATACCAAAAATATCGAATAGCACAATGTGAATGGGTGTCCGATTTATGAAAGCACTTTATACGGTAGGGAATCGCCATTATGGATTCGATAAGAACTTCAATTTATAACATTCACCTTCCGTGTGCACAATCTACATTTATGTGGTGATGTTTAACTGTAATCAATAATCGAATGATTTGCTTGTAACGTGTCAAAATTTAATCTATGATGCTTTACTTTCATCCCATCATACGTTATAGTTACCGAATATTACAGTGTTAAGTACAACCAAAGCTTTTTCAGTCGCTGAATATTTTTAAAGCTACATTGCACTTCAGTTATTTCTAAACGAATCCATACATTTTAGAGAAACCATTTGTTGTAGATATAGATAACCAGTTAATTTCAGACTTTACAATATATAGATGGAAGATAAATGAGGTTTCAATTAAAACATTGACGTCAAATCCTATTTTAGATCTAAAGTGATTCCTTTGTAGATACCAAAATAACAGCTTAGTAAAATATATGCATTAAAATGTGATAATGTGATTCAAATAGAGTTGGCCATAATATTATTATCTATAAGAGAAAATCCTCATTGGTTTAAGTCATTTATGTTTGTATTCAGATAACTAATATTAATTTCAAACTAATTAGACCTCCTACAGCGTAGAATGTAAACCATTGAGGAAGAATAATGCAGGATGGAACTCTTAGCAATAAAATATTATTACTACTAATAATACATACTTTAAGATCTTTCTATAAATAACTGTTGACAAGTACGATACAATGGTTTTCGGGGTAAAATGAATTATACAACTTGAAAGTGTAGCTGTCACACGTCATTAGTGCTAATTACCTGCACTATCAAGCACCAAAGTGTGAATGTAACAGAGTAACAGATCAATTTATTTCCTGAAAACACTATAAATCAAGTGGGGTAAATAATCTCATTAATTTCGAATTTTGGCGTAGGAAACTGTACAAATATAGAATCAGGACGAACGTCAGCAGAACCCATTATCGCCGGGATACCTCTTGCCAAAATGATATACTGCATCTTATACTAAAATTGCCAAAAAAGTTTCACAGATTTAAACCCCATAAAGTCTCTATTCTGAAAATTGCACTGAATTGTACGTTTACAGATGGAATATAGAAGCATGGCAACTGATATTATAATTATCTTTTTGTTTTCTTTGAATCGTACCCAATTATTTTGTTTTGTCTGTTTCATTGAATTTCTTTCTTCGTGCAAATTATGTTTAATCTTTCTATATTTACACAGTAAAACGGCATGTATTTACATACATAGTGTTGAAATTAACTTCATTTTCACTAGCTCATTATTTTTGCTGAACTGCACATTTAGAGTGATAGTTATAAACTGCATGTAGTCAGTACATATGATATGTCGATATCGATTAGAATGGTACTACCGTGTGTCATAAACAAGAAAGGGCTATTACCATAACCGTCAGTAATTACCATTAGCCTTGTCATTTTCCCAGTGTGTAGCACACTCAGCACGAGGACTTATGTAGAAAAAATTCCCATAAGAGTTCTCCTCACGTTACTGTACACCACACTTTTCAACTCTTCAAGAACTAATAAATGTGCAGCTCTCCGGTTAACTTGATTCTGCTTTAAATCCCTACTCTGCTCATTAGCCATCTTTTTACTGCCTATAATACATAACTCAATTTGATATCCTCCCATTTTCATACTTTTCATACATTCAACAGTTGGCTTTATCGGAAACCAAATAAGGACATATCAAACGACTGCTTGTATTATCTACGTTCTAATTACATTAAGCTGAACAATAGCAGATGTACGAGAAACTAAATATTAGCAATAAAAGCAGTTGAGAGAACCATCGTTAAATTATCCTTTGTTACAAGATGAGTACCTATTTACCTCGAGTTATTTATTTCAGAATTAGTAACAGTTTCCTTTTGTTTGTAATATTCTGTTAAACTAAATTATTGCACGTTTTGTAAAAACACATATGCGAATACTTTGTCTGTCTGTCTGTCTATATGTAAGCACGGTAACTCAAGAACGTCTTCAGATAATAGTTTCAAGCTTCCACTTAAGTGGTCCTTAGGGAGGCTAAGTTCGAAGAACTCCTCCATGACCTGTGACACAATGTGGCTTTGTATGATAGTAATGATAGGCACCTATGTAAATAATGCTATGCCGTATAGCAGGCTTGATAATGCAATATTGCTGTCTGTGAGTAATTAAAAAAATTGCAAGATGTGAAACTTAAATGTAAAGATAGTACACAATTTTTCATCATTGACGATTTTGTTAAACTTATAATATAATTCATTGTATTGCAGTTTCACGATAGTTTTGACATTTCTAATTTGTGATTATTTATTTAAATAAAAAATGTACGAGTTTTAATTCCATTTTGGCTTACGAAACTTTTATAACCCATTTACAAATTGCTTATTGCAGTCATAATTAGGAGCCTGCCGATTTGCCATAATATGGAATATTAATTTACTACTTGTATATCGTCTCAAAAATATTTCTTTGTAAAATCGTCTGAGCTAGAATGTGAATATTTTTCACTATCTCAAAGCTGTTTGGAACACTTTTTCATTTTCTTGCATTATGTTCTCATTATAATAAAAAGGTTCTGCCTTTTGACTATTGAAGAAAAGACTTGCATGCATTTGCAGTATTCCTGAATATTGGAGAAACGGTGACAATTTTAATGGCCAAATATTTTATTATGTTAATAAACTTGTGATAAATAATTGTCTATATATACAAAAGTGTATTGGTCTAAGAAAGGGTGAACAAACAAAGTAGATAATATATATATATATAGGTCTATAGTATTATATCTATACACAGCTACAACTACAACTGTACTTGGCACTTGTAGAAATTTATTAGATTTGCACGTTTTGTGTATTTGCTTTTGAGTTCAGTGTTGCGAGCACGAGTCAGGGTGATGTATGAGAAATACTTGTATTATTTGCTTTATAATTTATTTATGATGGACAGTTATTGTCAGCGGACATCTTTATTATCGTATGAGACTGTTGAGACTGGAAATGAATACACCTTGTGGTTGCGTCGTGTTTTCTCTTTCTCCACAAAATTGAGTGTTATAATTGTACATGCTGTACCACCTAAAAGTATTACTGCATGAGACAACACATACAATATTGCTTATATATCCTGATATTTCACGTAATAAAGTCTTTGTACCTGTATTATTATATATATATATATACATAGACTATATTTTACGTAATAAAGTCTTTGTACTTGTATTATTGTATATATAGACTATTTGGTGGAGGAAGAAGGGTTAGGTGTGTGCTGCACGTATCTAATTACAAGTACCTACTGTGCGTTTTGTGTACAGAGCTATAAATGCTGCTGAATTTGTCTGTACTACAAGTCTTTGTAGTATCATGCAGAATGGTTCATGCGAAGTTTGTATATTATTTGTATGGTTCTTTGTAAAATGTCAGCGAGTGGCCAATATCATTTTGGCTCATTGGGATATGTAGCACAGATAATAGAGAAAAGTTTAAGGGAATCTCTAAATACACAAAGAATGTAGCGTGACATGACTGTAGCGTCAGTCGATTTATATTTGTTTACACAAGCTCCGTTGACTTGCAGCATGTGGAATTGACCAAAGTAGTGCAAATTGAATAAAGCTGTAAAAAATCCAATAAATTGTGTCTTTGGGCTCGACTACTGGGAATTGGGACAAGTACTGTGTGTGATTAGTACTTACTACTTACTTGCCGTTAACTGTAGTGGGATGAGAGTGTGACACCACAGCTCCAACTTTATCGTCGTGGAGTGTTATCGTCCGTTTTAACGTTAATACTCCCCAACTTACGTAACGCTCCGTTTTCTAATACTGCTCCGCTTTAGCAGCTTTTTGGCTTTAGCTGCTACTGCACAACACACGATAATATCTCTGTCAGTCAGTAGCAGTCACACAAAGATTAATATACGCGTGAATTGCTTTAATGCACTTTAGTCACCGGTATAATATTCTATTGGCTCATAAAATCCAACAGCTGACTATCAAGGTAAATGCTTATCAATTCAACGCATAATCGCTACAGAGACACACGAAAAAACCATGGACAATACTTAAATCTCCAAAGATTGCGATGAATGCAAACAAAATGCCAAAAATTTAAATGAGCAATACTCATTTATATTAGGCAATAATATTATATCGACATGTCCGCCAATAATTGCGAAATTACCGTTATTTTACAAGATTTGTCTCAATCATTAATGGTATTATACTTTTTAGTGCATGATTCATATACGCACAAAAAACAAGTAGTACTAGTGAAGTAATATACATTATAAGGTGTTAATGAATATTTAATAACATTTAATTAGGTATATTAGTTAAACTGTAATATAATGTTTGATGATTACATTAAATGCAATGTGAAAACCAGGCGAGCGATAGACACTGTGACACCTCAAATGTTTTTGATACTTAAAATACTTGTCATGTTTGTATAAGTATAGGTATATTTGTAAACTCCGACGCCATTTTCATTATTTATTTATATATATTTATTAAACTTATCATATCTGCTGTAGATAATTAATGTGATAGCTTTTTGATCCCTTGTTTGAAAGAAATTTGTTTTGCAAGTTTGTGGACATGTCAAATGCACCATTCGCAAACATTCAATGTCCCAATTCTTTCATAATGTAGGTAGTTTCATAAATTAGAAAAGTTTTCCCATTCTCACTATGGCTGTTGGTAATTATAATATGTAGTGTAACGAGAGAAATGAAGAAATAGTTCAGCCAAGTACATGATTAAAAGATGAATTTGTCATTTCATATTAATTGGTTTTATCAAGTTAAGATTACACTTTTATTACACGAGACAAGAGCAACAGGCAAGGAAACTGGAAACCTGTAGGGTATGCAACATAAAATTCTTACTACTGTGTGTAGCACCAATATCAATTTATCAATGCTTGAGATTCCGTCGTGGCATTTATTTTACGATGCCATATAGCTAGTATAGGGTAGGTACTTACAAATGGTGTTTCCAACAGAGAAGCGGTTTGAAGAAATGCCTCTTTATTTTGTGATTATTTTTTTCCGCATCTAACCAGGTTTTTTCATGTGATCAAGTTAGACCAAGTTTTTACTTTTACGTTTCTTCATAAATTGATTTCTAAGTTTTGTTCACCGATTTAGTTTATCAGGCACGGCCTAATGAAATTTCTGTGTACTTGTAGAATATTTTGCTTCACTTATTGCAGCGAGCAAAACTTTAGTGTGACAAGACATGCTATTAAAAAACCAATGATTTTAATATTTGCAGGCGTAACATAAGTGTGTTTCTATGTACATACATTTAAGCACTCTTGGCTAAATTGAGTGTCAAGTGTCACTTGCAGCTAGTTATGGGCTTTTCAAGCTTATATTGTCCAATTGAGTAATTGTGATGGTAAATAGTAGTAAATAGTGAATGGAAATAGCTGCTATTATGTTTTCCGTAGCGCCTACATATTTATTCGGGGAGACATGCATTGAGATATAATGTGGGTTACTGAAAAGTTATTGAATCAAAATTAAAATGAACATGTGATTTTCTGAACTTTTCTGTTATTTATAAGTAGACTCCTTCCTTTCCCAAGAAAATGCTACTCCACATATTGTTTTTATTTTCTTCTGTATTTATTATTCAAACTACCAAAAACTTTTGTCTCATTGCCAAAAAACCTGCAACTATCTGTAAAACTGCCTTGAAAAATAAATAAATCAATAAGAAACAAAGGATGCAGTTGCAAATTTCCAGACAGATATCCAGTTACTCGTATCAGATCTGCCCGTTGTGTTTAAAATCTTCTGTAACGAAACCACAGCAAGAAGACCGACTGAAACAACAAATATTGAAAAACAGATTTTCATCTCTTCAAATGGTGAAAACAACATAAAGAAATAATGAGATTTTCAAATGTAGTGTTTTATTTTCGAATTACGTTTAAAAAACAATAATTGTGAATGAAAAAACTGTATTAAGCAAAGTTGTTTCTCCGATTGTCCTACTTTTTAACATGTAAATGTTTCCCATAACCCTAAAGTTGAGAGTTTTTACACCATATGAGCAGACAGACAATAAGCATTCAACAATTCATTATAAGACAAAACATCGATACTCTATCCAGTAGTATTCTTCCATACTCCCCACGTTCCAAAAGCTTATCGCATTAGGTAGTATGTATACGTGAGATGAGATCATAAATGTTAAAATAAAAACCGAGTGAACACCGTGTAGAATCGATGTCTGAACTTGTAAGGGTGCTTTTTGTAGTTATCAAAATATATCAATACTACATCACGATCTATGGCGTACCCATTATAATGCTTTTGGGACTTGCCTACCCCAAAATCCAGGAAAAGGGGTTACAGCCGCAAGAGGCAAATGTGCTTCTATCTGTATTTCGGAAATGTTTTGTCTTTTTGTGCCTTTTTGCTTACTCCATATCAGTGCTTACTCCGAATCCGGAGTGCACCCGACATCGCCATCACAATTAGGGTGCTCAAATTCGCCACTTACTGATATTATGGGTATGGGACATAAGAATTTCTTTTTTCTTTTTCTTTTAGCTCACTGATTTGTTGAAAAGGTTAGAAAATAATTGAAAAGTACCTCAGGACTTACTGTTTGATTATTATTAATTTCTCTACTTTTTCATGTTCTACCACTTGTATTTGTATTATACCTATATTGGAACAATTGGAAATTGATGAGCATTTTTTCCAAACTAAAGCGAAAGTAGTTATGATTAACCAGTTTTCAGCCTATCATTTAGAGCATAATTAAGCAGTAGATTAATCAAGAAGTAGAGAAAATTAATACTCCTGTTGTAAAAATACTTATTGCGTAGAAATGTGATTCTTGTCCATCTGTGCAAAGCAAAGCAATGCGATTGTAATTGTAACTACGAAATTGTAAAGAGATCTTAAGCAAACAGGATTAATGTCTTCTGTTTATTAGCTCTCTTTACTATCTGTATATACACGAACGATTGTTTACATTTGTATTTAGCAAAAGCGGAAAAGACACGGCGCGGAACGTATTTATAGCCAAGGCTCTATAATAATATTTTAATACTGACTTGACTGCAGACACAACAACTGCAACTGTATATGTTAATTTTATATTTGTACGATATTGTGTATCCGATCCTGCCGAGGTATATAACTTGTGGATTTTGTGGATTAGAGTGCTTTAGTGTTTCAAATATGATATGAGTATTAGACAATAAATCTGTTTTTGAGTGAAGGCTGCCACTTAGAGTGCAATAATATTACCATCCTCTGTGTCGTCACTTTATGAAATGCGCCTCAAATAAATACAATGTTGCTATGAAATACTATGCAAGATTGCGAAGCGAATAAGAATCGGATTTTCTGCAGGTTTTCGTTTGCCCATATGCACTGAAAAATCCGATCGTTAACCATGCGTATACCTTTTCCTGCTAAATGTTGTTTTCCGTATAACAATAGCAATAAAAAATCTATTGGATATATAATATCTTTTTAGTTATAGGTAGAATGCGTTTCACAGTGACTTCAGACACTTTCATTTGTTGTTGACCTTTATTGTCCACT
This sequence comes from Pogonognathellus flavescens, assembly GCA_019776165.1. Classification (NCBI taxonomy): domain Eukaryota; kingdom Metazoa; phylum Arthropoda; class Collembola; order Entomobryomorpha; family Tomoceridae; genus Pogonognathellus; species Pogonognathellus flavescens. Next base: position 3,565 of record JABASD010005293.1, on the reverse strand, counting down.
TCCTTTGTTACTTGTAACTTGTAATACATTTGCCGTGCCGTTCATTCCTGTATGGAAAAATCAAGAGTTGATTAATTGCAAAACAAAAAAAACAGACAGTTTCAGCGGTGACTGAACTTTCCGGGATAACTAGTAACAATTAATGAGTGAAGGATATTATGTAATGCAGTTAATAACCTTATGTAATGACACTGAGGATATTCTCTTTTTTGTTAACAAACTTTTCCATTGTGATATTTTTGCTTTGTGTTGCTGAAAGTTATAAAAATATTATATAAGTATGAGGGAGTCTCAATGTGCACATTAGTTTCGAACTAAAGAAAATGTCGAACAATTTCAAGATATAACTAACTCAAAAATAACAACGAATATAAAGTAATGCAATTTCTTTAGAATGCTTTATTCTCGTATTTATTCACAGTATGATAAAACACATTCATAACAATAAAATATATTCAAGGATCCCAATAATGCAGGGTATAAAGCTTGTGTAATCAACGGATTGCAAGAGTAATCTCATTTTTTGAGAGTAGACTAGCTAAAATAGTGTTTCCGAGACATCAAAATAAACAAATCGCATTGAATTAATGAGGACGAATCTATTATTCAGTTTTGCATAAGTAAATGAATATAATAATTTACAAAACTGAAAGAGAACAAAATTCTAAATGTCTCACAATATCTCTGTTGTCAGCTTTTCATTGGGTGCATGTGTCTAACTGAATTGCAAACAACAGTCGGTTATTATAACGCATAATTGTAATTGTTAGAATGAAGAGAATGTGTTTAACTCAAGATTTCATGAAACTAAAATGTAAACCTGGGTAATGTGGAAGGATTCCACCATAAAATATACCATTAAACACATACCACCGGAAATTAATAGAATGTGTCTCATGATTTGTCAAGGAAAAACATAAATTTCTGTCGGAAATAATGAAAATCTCCAAGTAAATTCTGTTTGCGTGTTTGTATCAGCTAAAATCGATACCACAAACAGAATCAGAACAGGAAAGAGAGAATTGTCGTTGACGCAAGTATAAGTATCATTCCTTTCACGAATCATGAGACATGAGAGTGCCCTCCAAGCAAAGCGAGATTTTCGAGATGGAGAGTGAAAGAAAGAATGGCTAAAGAAGACAAGTAACTGAAATGGATGAGGAATAGACGTTATTGCGCTGAGTGAGTGTGATTTTACAAAAGAGAATTGATCAAATGAGTGAGTGAACTTAGGCAACTAATGAAAGGAGACCTTTTGAAACCAATAACGAGCAATTTCGTGGCAACTGCAGAGTCGATTTCTTTGTCTTGTTCTTGTCAAACAACTTAACGAAAGTTAACATGCTAGGTATAACCTAAATAATTTGATAATAGCAAGTATACTTACAATTAGTCTTAAGAACAGATTAAGTTCAAAATGCCGTAACTTTTTTCCGCACTAATGACACATTTGAAAACTAGTACCATATGACGCTTATCACGACTGCTTCAAGACCTTCAAGAGGAAGTTTTAAAAAGAATCATGTCCTGGTTTTAGGATCCAGGTTTTATTTTTGGTAAGATCTCTCAATTTCATTAAAACGCTCAATGGATGGATCTACTTTGCTTTGAAGTTCTTGGCTTCATAAAATAATTAATACTTCTTATACACGCACACACGATAAAAGCTTATGTAAGCTCCTAGCGCTAGACAAGTTTCTACTAAAAGCATTCATTTATTTTAATCACGATCGCACTATATGTAATTAGTAATTACATATAGTGTTACTAATTACATAGTAAATCAATACTGTGAAAAAATTAGCAATAAAGACTGATGAAAAATTGTTTGTGATAAAAATTCCAACACGGCTTATATTCAAATGTAGCACAAAAATAAGGACAATTGCATAAAAATAATGGAGATTTTGGAGATTTCTTAAATAATGTTTAAAGTGTGAATAAAGGAAAGTTTCATAATGAAGGCGTGCGTGGTAAATACTTGAAGTCTTCCATTATGAAACTTTCCATTTTATTTATGCAATATTCATTTTTTATGCAATTGTCCTTATTTTTATGCAACATTAAATGGTACACATAATAAATATGGAAGAAGGAAGATATTTAGTCAAAAATGAAAACCCAAATCCAAATTGAAGTATTCTAATTTGGAAAGTCCGAACAAAAATACAGGAATATAAAAATTAAGTACATTAATGGAGATCTTAATATCCATAAATTGCATAGGTAATAGGTAGGTTAGGTGCTTCCATCATCTATTAAAGCAAGTTGTAAGTGCAGCCAGTGCAGTGCAGGTTCTAAGTGAAACCAGTGAAGCTATCAATTGCAATAATAGTGATGACTAAAAATGAATATAACAAAAATAATATATTGTGGACAAAATGAACATGTATGTTATGTCATTAGACTGAAAATATAGTACATTTCACAGCCAAAGTTGTAGAAACACTTTCTAAGGACGATTTAAATTGTTAACTTGGTAAGCACATAAATGTATATTTTCGCAATATTGTACTTTTAGATTTCGTGTTAATTAGTTGTACGAATAAAAATGTTTTATGATGCAGCAATATTGAATTCAGAACGGACAATCTTTTGTGTAAAACTCCGAATTTTCGTTAAGTTTACCGATAGTCTGTGTTTGTCTTGTCTTCTGTACAGATTTAACTAATCCCATTCAAATCCGATTGAAAAGAAAAAACGCATAAGATGTCGAATGTTCAGTTAGTTAAAGGAAAAGAGGATTTGTTTGCAGCTGCACATGAATCTTAAGGCTTTGTGTTGGAATATCTTGGGAACCAAACAGATTTTTTACTCAAAGGAGCATGAATAGAAGCTTTCACTGAACTATATTGTTTATACAGACTGTTATACCTTCCATGAGATTTAGTATGTCCTAAACCGCATTTCACTTTCTCATTTAAATGTGCCCACGCATCTTCTGAAGCACGTTTTGTAAAGTAAGATTTCTATATAAATAGAATATGGTTACATTACATTATTTGCAAAATTGTGCAGCAAAATGAAAATTGTATTTTACATGTTTACATTTATCTGTATTACACATACGATACATATTTTAGATTTGCACAAACATATTTTACATGTAGATGTAACCGTTCTCAGGATTACATTTTCTCGCAAGGACAGAAAAAATGGAATCTCAAGTTTGAAAATTGGGACGGTTAAAATATAAATAAATCCAGAGTAGTATTTCAACGCTTGGTCTTTTCGTGAACGGACGCTGACATAGTACTTTCGGAATACTAATGCAATTTTCAATGCATTAGCGCATTTTTGATGTTTACGTTTTCCAACCATTTCATTAGCATTAGTTAATTAAGTAGCACATATTATTTACTTAACACACACTGCAGCATAATTTCACAGTATATACTTGGAATCATTTTATTGGATGAACTAATTTACTTACAACACTGGTTTCTGAATGCATTTGCATAAATTCAGAACAGCACGAGAATAACAAATGAAAGTAGATAATACAGAGGGTGAATACTCCTATTTTGTTCACTTTAAAAAATGAGGTTACTTAACGAATCCTTCG
>JABASD010005292.1:0-12803 GCA_019776165.1 Pogonognathellus flavescens | reverse complement strand
TAATACAGAAATGAAAATTTCCCAAAACGGAGTATGAAAATGAATGGGAAAATAAACCACTTATTCCGTAGGGGGAGGTAGCTGCAGCTATCGAATACTCTATAATATTTATTATTATTGTCGTAGAATATAATATTTTAACTACCTATAGACTCACTTTAGCTCTCTAGGTCTAGGTGTGTTTTGTGTGTAGACTAGTGAAGTACTAAGCGAAGTGACTAGATTCAGTTTAGACTCTGAGTAAGAAAAGAAGTCATCTGTGTTGTTTGTTTTGATACTATTTGTAGTGAACAAGGCAAAAATTAAGTCGTAGAAGTTGAATGTTGAAAGTTGTCACAATAATTGCTTAACGCGCTGTCAGGTGAGACAATTGACTTAAAATCACTGCCTACATTAAAAAATTAATACTACAATACATTTAAAATACGTAGGTATAGTACATCGTTATATTATTCTGGCCTGTCTGAATCTGATGTCTAAAATCCTGGAGTGATTACATTACTTCATATTTTAATTGATAGTGGAAGATTGAAAGTACCCCTTTAAAAATAATAGCCAATAGTGTACAGTTGACAGTGGAAAAGAAGTCAGCAAGGAAGGAAGATCACTCACAGTATTTATTTATTTAGTTATCAATATTTGCTATTTGATTTTTTAAAAACCAAAAGATGAAAGAAGTCAAAAAGTTCACACTGCAACCACACATTCAACATTTTGAATTTACTCAAAAGTATAAGTGACAAATGTCATATAAGTCCCAACAATTAATAATACATAATATATTAACTGTTAACACATAACACTATATTATTGACAGTTAAGGTTGAAGGTTAAAGACAATACTTAGGTTGTAGGTTACTGCATTAGTCAGTTAGTCATTAGTGGAGTGAGTTGAGAAAATAAGCGTAGATTTTTTAGTTTCATCCCTTTTTATAAAATAATTTTTATAATGCGGTAAAATGAGGCTATTTTGTGTATTTACTCTTCATTTTGTTTTTGTTTCAGATTTACATTGCCCTTCCCATCAAAACTGAATGGACAAAGCTGAAGTTCAAAGTTAGATTCAAGATTCAACAATAACAATTTGTATTTAATTATATAGTGACAAATTAATGATTACACGAGTTTTACTTATTCTGTTCTGCATTGAATCGTGCACTACCTACTAGTCCTATTCAATAGTTTATTATTGAATCAAGGTTAGGTTTTGTTTTTATCCAAATCCAAGAAGGATTCTAATGCACGAAGGAAAACATATCCATTTTAGTCCTGTGGACAATAAACCTCTTTGTTCGTATTCGAATAAACTATGTCGACAGCGAAGATTAAATGGATACGCATTTTGTATAAGGTAATGAAAAAAAAATTAAAAATGTAAAAAAATGTAAAGTTTTGATCTAAACCCAACTGGGAGTTCCCCCAAAAATTTTGAGGGGGGCGAAACTTTCACTTCTGGCTTTTCACCTAATGTAAATTAATGGGAGAAAGTAATGAAACCCGATGTTTATTCGAGGACAACCATTAGATCAAAACTTTGCGGTATATAAATTAAATTAATAAGTAATACATTATGCGTTATAAATATTATTATATCTTAATCAAAGTGTGGTTAATAATCTATACTAACTCACAAATTGTTCAGGCACATCTTGGAAGACAAGTCTGCACCGTTCAAACAATGTGGTTTTGTGACCAGGAACAATAGTCAAAAATGTTTAAACGCAATACCTTCAAATCAAGAACGGGGCTATTGTCATAGTCATATGCAAGTAGCGGGTATAATTCCTAAAACAGGAAGAAAAACAAAGTCACTTTCTCCTACTTCAGTTGGCAAACCGACTGTAGAAAAGCAAAAATGTCCACCAGTTAATAATGGTACTGGAACTACAACAACTGGTGTTACAGAACCCAATACAGTGTCCTTGGGTGGAATTTATGATTACGAAGATGATCCGGTGCCAAGCCCTTCCAGATTACTTTTAAAAGGTAAAACTTTGGGTGGAAAGAGTAAAACAACGCCATCAAGTAAAGAATATAACGATAGTGGATCTCGGAAAGCTACATTGGAAAAAGACAAAAGTCATAGCAAACCTACCGACAAAGCATTAAGTGGAATCAACAGTCCTGTAGTCCAAGTTAAGAAAAAAGTTTCGAGCAACGTGAATGCTTCTGGAATTAATGGCAATAACACTCCTCCGCCTTCGCTATCTTCCAAAAATCCGATATGCAATAAACAAGTGGTGAAAGAAGAGAAGGCATCCACATTCCAAAAAAAGAAACCTGCAGCTCGTCCAGCAATTTCTCCCCCCAACCATGGATCTCCAAATCCAAGTGAGAAAGTTGTTGAGTCAAAAATACATGTACGAAGTAACTCGTCCGTTCGGGATAAATGGAGAAGTTTTCGATTCACCAGTATGACTTTAAGTGACGAAGCAGGGCTTAAACCTCTTCATCAATATAAAAAAATGAAGACGCTTAAAGTTTTGGAAAAGTTGCCACTGTTTCTAGAAAACCCAATTTCGTATCATTCTCAACATAAGTGTGCTATCAAAGATTCAAAAGTAAATATTTTTAATGAAAATCCTTCATCAGTCAGTTCGACTTTCCACATTCCAATTGAAAACATTCACAATGCTGGGGAAAGTTCGTCAAAAAAATCGTTGGCTCTGGAAATATTAATGACTCCACCGTTTCTAAATCCGATTATGAATAGACATGTTCAAAAGATTTCTAGTGGATCCAGTGAAGAAGAAAATAAAACTTGTAACCCTAGCCAGGAGCGAAATAATTATATCTCATTGGACGGAATGACTATGAAAAAATGGGAGACTAGACAAGATTTTTTATGCCGAGTAAGAAAGGCTTTCAAATCACAATATAAGACTATTAAAAGGGCGTGTAAAATTAGTGAAAAGCATGAAAAACGAGATAAGCGAGCATTTCGGAATTCACTGCTAACATGTGTGATGAATAATCCTGGATTTTGTGCTCAAGTATTAGCTCAGGGAGATCCAAAGTACGAATGCGACAAGCACGATATTCCGAATTCGATTCCTCCCGAAAATAGCCCTCATAATATGAATAACATATCCGGTTTGAAACTCATCTACAGTGTGTCAAGATCTCAAGGCAACTTAAATTCGTCGACAAAGCTTAACAGTTTTCATGATAACAGTAATAATGAAAAAGACGATTCTAAAATACATTCTTGTATCAATGATGCAGCTGTAATTTGTAAGTCGGAGCTTGAATGTGGTAATAATGTGCTAGAAGAGGATATTAACGACGAACGACCCAGTACTCCGAAGAAGAATAGAAAAAATAAGCATAATAAGGTATTTTAAAAACAATTCATTACACATTTCGTAGAATTCATATACTTATGGACGATAATGTTTATTGTGATCATGATTTCTAATCAAACTAATAACATTGTTTGCTTACTTAGATGGCGGTAATAAAAAAGAAATCGGCGGAAACAATACAGGGTTCCAGCGCATGGAAATCACATAGCACGACTGTCGAAGATCTGCACCTGTCTGCTAACAAGAGCAATAATAGTTCAGGATCAACAATTAAAGGAGAATCGCCAACAAAATCCTCCTGTACAAATAATAAAATAAAAAAGACATCTCCGCTTGAAGTAGCTAGTAATGTTGAAACAAGAACGAGTATTATTTATAAAAAGAGAAAAGTGAACGACAATCCATCTTCAAAATCACTGTTAGTAAACAGCTCATCTGTGGGTACTATGTCTGTTACAGTTAAAACTGAAATAATTGATTCGGGTCGCCCAAAATGTAATAAGAGTGGTAGTTCCAACTCTCCAAGTAACCATTTATTAAACGATGTAAACGACAAAAATAAGGAGCAATTGCATAGTATGCCCATTCAAGCACTCAATCAAAATTCTCTTCAACGTCATATTTTGACCTCAAATTTGAAAAATAGCAATGCTGAATTGAACTCAATGAATTGCTCGGAAATGGCTGCTACCCCAGATGTTGTCACAACAGGGACTTCATTTGATTCCCCCTTTCATGATCAGCATGAGTCAAATAATCGTGGAGGTTAGTCAAAGGATAATTAAATATTTCTTATGGTGCTCATAAACTCATACAATAATTGTTACGCCATTTTATTCTTAAAAAAATATATTAGCATCTGGTAACTAATCTATGTATTTCAAAATGATTTCCCTTAGATTGTGATTTCTCAGATGATGACTTGGAGAAAAGCTTTGAACTTCAATTAGATCCGGAAATTGCCCATCAAGCAAGTCGACTTTTGGAAGAAAATGAGCTCACAGAAGATGACTTCAATGAATTATTTCCAGAAACAAGGTTAGGCGATCATAAAGTAGGAAGGAACGATTTGTCTGATTTGGGCATAGATTTTACTTCTAATTTTGATACAAACGATATTGATTACTCTCTGTTTGCGAACATTTTTCCAAATTTTTCCCGTTCAAACCAACCAGAATCTATATCTGTCAACAATCAATTTTGATGATACAAATGTTAGATGTTACTCACAATCAGTGTTATTTCCTTTTATAATTACCTAATCTAGAAGTTCGGTCGCATGATTGTACAGCAAATAACTTTCGTGCAATAAGAATATTGTATTTACTGTAAAAGATCGTTGCACTGTCTTTAGTTGTATAATTTTCAATTGATGAACGCGTGTTGTAAACGCTATTGAACCCAATGAGGTGTAGGAATCCACAAATAAGAAATGGGCTCTAACAAAGTATTTCTAATTTTTTGTTTAACACTGAATTACAATCTCAAACATGAGGTCACAAACTCGTATCTCTTCTTCTTTCCCGTTCTACAAAATCGCATTGAATATTTACGCGTCATGGGTGCATTATGAAAGTTTACAGCAAGTAATGCTGCTTTCTCTTTGAGGGAGAGTGGCATTCTTCATTCTATAAACTATGTATATTGGTTTTGTATTGACACGAATAAGTTGAAAGAATCCAATTGATCAGTTTGACTGATGTGAATGTGAACGATCTTCGGAGGTAGGGCAGCCCAATTTGTAAGGTGTTAGAACCCAATAATTAATCATTCAAAGAATACACTGAAAAATCATTATTACTGTCTTACTGTACTGCTATTACGAGACAGGTTCATATTATATACCACTGTGACAATGAGAGGAAAATAATATGCTACGCTCACGCCAGTAAATTCAGAAACAATAATTAATTCCTTAATCGGTAGGGTTTAATAAGAAAATGATATTGATAATGAGGAATCAAATTAATAATTAATGAAATTAATGTTCTTTGTAAAGTGACTAAGAAGCTTTTGTGGGTCATTAATAATTTTCATGCATATCTTACAGTACACACAACAGTACACGTATTGTATGAAACTATTCATTCATGATTTTTTCCTCCTTTATTTATCTGCACTGCTGTTACGCTCATCATTTAACTTCGTTGTTTTTCGCAATAAAATTGTGAACTCAAACAAATTGTACAGAAACGAGGAAATTTGTTCAAAATTAATGTTAAAGGGGGTTTTCAAATTAATAGGAAATGTTTTTACGAGAAGTTATTTGGAAGTGTGTTAAGATTTGTAATACTATACATATAAATACCATTCGTCTTCAACAAATGTGGCAAAACATGTTTAGAAATCATTAAAGTAATTTTTTGATAAGCTCTGTTAAGAAACGTCCGTTGAGCCAATGGAAGTTTCTCGTGATCTACATTTATGTAACAGGAACAACAAATGAAGAATGAAGTTCGAAAACGAACATGCGAAAACTGTCAAGGGTGAGGGAGGTTAGCAGGGTACTCAAAACTAGAATTCGATTACATATTCTACAAAAAATAGTTTATTTGCTATGTAGACTTATAGAGTGTGTTCTTCAGAGCCGCACGACACTGCTAGTATGTAAACAGCATAGTAAAAAGAAAGTCCATCGTTTAACCCTCTGCGTAGAATTGATGGAAAATAGTGAATCTCAACTAGTGTAAATATAATAGGCTGATAATATTCATTCCAGTGATAAACTCCCAAGTCCCCACCCAACCACTTTTCCAGGTATAGAAATTTATACTAACTCATTTGTTGACATTTAAGATAAGAAACTGTGGAATAACTGTAAATAAATCATTTTTACTTAATACTGTTCGAAATTAGATTAGCAAGTTGAATATTTCGTTAATGTAATTTTTATTTCGTCTATTGTTTAAGCGAATATTACGGTCTCAAATATAATTTGATGAATCCTGTTGCAATAGTAGAATAATAAAAACTGTTTTAATGTTTCGTAATTTTTTGTATAGCACTGTTTAAATTTATCAACGTACACGCTCAATGGGCTTTCGTGCATATGACACTGCATTACCTGGAGGGGAATCATTTCTAAAGAGTCTCATATACAAAGTATTAATATTCAATGGCATTAATAAATTGTTTTATGGATTAGGTGAATTGCTTTCACTGAAACTTTCTATACGCAGACTGACTTTCACTTTATTTTCGTTAAGAGTTGGTATTTTTGGAGCGATTCTCAAGCAATAGTTAAAATAACCATCTTATTTTCATAGCTTCATATTTATTTCAAGTACAAAACTTTAAGTACAAGTTTGTTTTTCAAACAATACACCGAAAGTTACAACAGTATACATTGCAAGTCGAATCCAGATAAATAAATCATTTCATTATATACGCGGAAAAATTTATGGGTAATTTTACCCCTTACACTAGGGAACAAATTGGTCATTTCTATAACCAACCAACAAAATTCACTCTAGTCATGTAACAAACAGTAATAATTATTTTCAGAATAAGTTTACAATTTTGGAAAAGCTACATATCTACTGTAACTACCTACTAACATATTATACTATCATTTTATAATTGCTAATTATTGTAGATGAATCATTGACTTGGAACCATTCTCCTTCTAGAAGGCTTGCGTTTTAGAAAATGCATAAGTTTTATAATAGAGGCTGGTGTGACACCTGGAATTCTGCTTGCAGATGCAATCTACAATAAACAATTGTATAAAATCATCAATTAAACAAGACAAACTCGTGATGTATTATTAAATCTTTGCATACATCTGAAGGTAGAGCTTCCGTCAGCTTTTCTTGTTCTTCTTTTGATAGATTCATTTTGGAACTAAAAATAGACAGTATGAGTTAAAGATTAAAAGAAATTAAACTATAGTAGTTCCGAATACTCTGAATAAACAAATTGTAACTTACTCATAAAAATCGAAATTGCTAGGAATTTCAAGACGCTGTTCCATCCGTAGTTGGCCAACTTCAGCTAATTGTTGATTTACCGCATGATCATAAGTTGCTTCGATCTTTAAGCGACGATTAATTTCAGGGTCTTCAAAAAATCCAAGTGGGAGATATTTCGACATTGATTTTTCAATATTCTCAATACCGATACCGTCGTACGATAAAACCTCAAACAAACTAATTTCACAAACAAACAACATTTAATTAGCCTCTTAGAATTCAAGTGAATCGTTTATGTTCTAACTATTAATTGTACCTCTTAGTCTTAGTTGATGAAAATTTGCTACTTTCAAAGAAGGTTTGCCAAATATTTAAATTTTTGGTTATTGATTCAAGAATTTCGCGTTTCTCTTTAAGTTTTGCTCTGACATACTCACAGCGCTTATATCTCTCCTCAGAGACCAAACCAGTTTCATAACCTGCCGAGCAAACACAAATGTTACTTTTAACAACAAAATACCACTCATTCTACTTATAATGCGTACTAACCATAGTATTGACAAAAAACCATTAAAATGGTACCTTTGCCAGTAAGCCTTAAATCGGCATTATCGGGTCTTAATGATAATCTGAACTCGGCTCTAGAAGTGAACATTCGATAAGGTTCTTTTGCTCCACAAGTAGTCAAATCGTCCACTAAAACCCCCAAATATCCATCAGCTCGGCCAATCGTCAGCAATGGTTTCCTTAATATCTGTAAAGAAAAACAATTCTGAATTAATATAAAATATCACACTTTATTTTATACTGCACTCTGCACTGAATGTGATCTGATGTTCTTTCGCTTTGTAAGACAGAGAATACTAATTGTCTTATTTATTTAATTTGTCGCTGTGTGGTAAAAGTGAGACTCTTACCTGAGCAGCGGCGTTAGCGCCAGCTAATATTCCTTGAGCTGCAGCCTCTTCATAACCAGTTGTTCCATTTATTTGTCCGGCTAGATATAAAGACTGAATTTTTTTTGTCTCCAAAGTAGTTTTATTCAGCTCTCTAGGATCTATGTAATCGTATGTTACTCCGTAACCGGGTCTAACCATTTCAACTTTTTCTAATCCTCGTATACTCTAAAATTAATAATTATTTCTAAAAATATACTTTTTAAAAATGATTAGATAAAGAAAGAGGTACAACACACTTTTACTGATATTTATTTATTATTTATCTACGCAGGCATAAAATAAAAGTGTTATTTCTTACGCGCAGCAGTTTTAATTGGGCCTGTTCTGGTAAAGTACACGATAAACCATTTGGATAAATTAAATCACTATTAAAGCCTTCGGGTTCAAGCCATACTTGATGGGTGCGATTGGGGAATCTTAATGACTTAGATTCGATCGATGGACAATATCGGGGTCCGTTAGAAGTCTCTTCAGAAACGTGTCGATTACAGTGCAAATTATCTCTGATTATTGAATCAATGTCAGAATTTGTTCTCGTAATGTGACATTTTAGTTGATCGTTTGCCTATAAACAAATAATTAATTAATATTACATCATGATTCTATTTCGTAATTTACTTTCCGAATTAGGGATAAAAATGATGTTTTAGTACAATGCATAAAGGTATCATATTATAATATTATTATTAGATTACATTTAGCCATACTGAAGAATTCATGAAAGAAAATGGGATAGGAGGATCGTCGCCATTTTGTACTTCTAAGTTTTCAAAATTGATAGTGTTTTTGTTCAATCTGGCAGGAGTTCCTGCAAACGAATAAACCAAAACTTTTAATTTCATTCATGTTTTGGTCTGTAGTAGTTAAAGTCTGTATAATTAATCTACCGTATTTTAATAACACCGATAATATCCGGAAATGGAAGTATTCATTGTTTTATATTAAATTATCGTGACACCAAAGGTAGAACTGCTCACAAGCAAGTAAAGCAAGCAATTAATAAGTATATTTTAGAAGAATAAGTATATTTTATTTTTACCTGTTTTTAGACGGCCCATTTTGAAACCGATTTTTTCCAGAGTTTTTGCTAATTGTACTGCTGATTGGTCGCCATTACGCCCTGCTGGATAACGTTCATTTCCAATGTTGATTTCGCCACGTAAAAATGTGCCAGTTGTTATTATAACCGCATCGCTTTTAACGATATCTCCACTCTCTAATGGAAGAAAAGTCGCCAATAATAATAAAATCAATATTTGTATTGTAAGAATAACTGCATGATAGGTATTGTGAAAGATGTGTACTTTCACTAACACGCAACACGTTTCACAAAGTGAAAGTTTGTGAAAGTGACGAAAATGCTTTTACAAAAATGTTATTATGTTACTTGGGAAAACAGAAGTTGTTTAAGTTGTTTAAGTTAAGTCTTTTTTATTTTACTTTTAAATATTTAAATAAATTTAATTTTTACCGATTAAATAAGATTTTTTAAGCTTTTTGAGCAGTAACTTAGTAAATTTTCTTATTGAAACACTATAACTCCAATGATTTATACAAAAAATAAAAATCTGTCATAAAATCATATTATGAATGCTGCATTCATAATTTTTGGCAATCTTCGACTAGTATGTCTTTTAAAATCTCGGGGAGAAAAGACTGTAAAGGTTTATATACTATTCAAACCAATAATATCCAAAACATAACCCTACCCAATATTACACCGCAGCACCTATTTCCATCGATTAGTAGATCTTCAACAGAAGCTTCAATAACGGTAAGATTTTCACTTCTTTTCACCTCCTCCTGCAAATGTTGTTTATACAACTCTCTATCTATTTGGGCCCGAGGTCCTGTAGAAAAGAAAGGATATTAGTTTTCAATTATTAATGGTATAGAATATTATTGAAAACTATTTGCTACTATCTAATCTAAAACTCATAAACCAATGGTAAGTATATTTCTGATTGAGAAATATAAATATTAAAATATTTAAATACAAGTTGTAGATGTTTGTGTACGCACCATAAACTGCGGGACCCTTCTTCTTGTTCAGCACCTATATTATCAATTATAGCGGATTTACATTTACATGAAAATGACTGATCATAATTAATTAATATACGTGTATTTTGGTGTATCATCAAGAATCATAATAATATGCTATATCATGGCATGGCCTACATTATTACAACAACAATACGTTTGTAAATAATTTCCTTTCACTTAATAATAAAGTTAATATCCAATTCCAAGATGTGACCAAACCGAGTTCTGAAGGCTGCTGAGCAGACTCATACATCTTTATATTAAAGGGTTCTGCATGAATTAGTTTGAAGCAAGAAGTACGATATATTATGCTTGGCAAAAAATTCTGAACAAACGGTGCACTTTGAACGGTCAAAATACAGGGTCAAGGGAAATAGTAAATTAGAAATTGAGTCCAACCGACTAGGCCAACAGTACCAATGGCGTGTTGGATCACTTGGACTGTTGGACGAACAATAAGACAAAGACAATAATTTTTGAGCTCCATCCGTTCCAGATTAAAAAAGGATAACTTCGGCCGCATACTACGATAGTAATAATATGGAAAAATGAAGTACTTTCACTCAAAGACTCCAACTTTCGAAACTTTCGATCTTCAAAGGAGAATATCATTTTTAATCTCGTAGACTTTCACTTATTTTCTCGTTTAGAGTTGATGCTGTTGGAAGGATACCAGCTACTCTTATTATCCTTTAAAATCCTCATCATCCTTTGCTTTATGTCCCTCAAAATATGGTCAAATAATTAGTATTAGTAAAATATTTTATCCACTATCCAAACAGCAGTTATTTATTTTCATAATACTTTTATCTTTTGAATAAGTTAATCCAATTTTGATTTAATACTGAGTCACTGAGGGTGTGAGTATAAGTGATTATAATATTATATTAATACTAAACTATTTACAGCAGAGTATACGTAATTATTATTATCTAGTTGACTTGCAGAGAGACATTGTGAGCTTGAAGAAAGCATAAAAGTACCGGGTTTGACCAACGGTTTCTATAATAGGAACTAGGAACCGAGGGTTTTAACTGCTAAACATTTTAGGTACATATAAATAATAAACATTACAAAATATTAAAAGTGACTTCAGTCACTTAATTGTAAACTTTACCTTGTATTGGACTCCAGATTTATCACAAATACGCCCACAAATGCCATCCAAAGCATCAATTTCTCTAATTAGATGCCCTTTGCCAATTCCTCCAAACGATGGATTGCATGACATTTCACCTATCAATACAAACACAATACAATATCATCAAAACAGTACCCCAATAAAATAATGCAGAATGATAAAATTACGATTAGGTAACTGTCCGACCAAGGGCGTATCTAGGCTTCACAAATGGGAGGGGTAGGAAGAGTTTGAGGAAGGCTTAAAGACAAAAATCAGCTTTGCGGCTTTCAGCTGCAATTTTTGTCCAATAACCTCCTTTTTCCTGAATCTGAAGGGGTGCTCAACCCCGTCCGACTTAAAATGCGGTATGAGTGTAGTTTACTCATTTGAAGTGAAATATAATTAAAACATAATTCATTTCTCACCGATGGTTGAAAATTTGTGGGTAATTAAAAATGTCTTGCATCCCATCCTTGACGCAGCCATTGAAGCTTCTACACCTGCATGACCTGCCCAATGAATGACATAAATAAACAATCATGTTATTAAATATTTATTCAGTTTACCTACATTATATTTACATATATAATGAATAATGACTAATGATAAAATAATATCAAAGATTTTTTAACATAAGTTTCTAATATAGATATTTACAGTTCTTTTATTACCTCCTCCAATAACCACTATGGTGTTACTATTTTTCTCTCCTTTTATATCAGTGTCTTTACTAAAATTACTAAAGCTGTAACTGTAACCATTTCTACCCCTCTTCGGAGGTACATTTCTGCCTCGAGTAATGTTACGAGTATGAGGAGTTCCTCTTAAAGCTGAAAAACGATTTCGGGGGTTGAGGACTGAATTCCTCGAAAAAGTAATATGCTGCTGCAGTTTTATCATTTTGCAATATAATTGAATTTATTTTTATTTTTACATTAAATTATGCAAAAATTTTTTAATTGTATATTTATACAACTGCAAAACTGCACATCACACAAGACTGACTAGGCACATCCAAAAATGTGAAATGCCGAAAGAGCAAACACATGTTTTATAAACAACACGAAAAGCTCACTCACTATTAACAAAGAACACTACAACACTAGCTTTGAAACATTTTTGAAAATAAAGAAAATAGTAATTTTATTTATTAAGGATTTATTTATTTAATTAATACAATTTAATAATTAAATCACAAGTTAAATTCTGTTTAAATTCTCAAAAGAAGAAATTCGCGCAACACACTTTGGCGCTTCTTCATATGGCCGTAGGTTGGTCAGAGAGATGTCAACGTATTTTGCATGTATTGCGAAGTCTACAAGAGTCAAGAGAGTATCCTTCGTAGAACAATGTTGATGGACTCTGTATGCTGTATACACATGTGAATGATAATTCTCCTTGTGTAGAGTCTAAGCGTCAAGTCAGATTGCATACTACACTTCTAGTTTTCAAAATCAGA
>JABASD010005291.1:0-12803 GCA_019776165.1 Pogonognathellus flavescens | reverse complement strand
GGAAGTAAGAAATGGATCTTTGGGCTTCGAAGAAACAGTTTCTTGAGACATTGTTTTTGAAAATGTATGCTCGAAACTGCGAAATACAACTAACTTGGGAATTTTCTGCGAGTATTATTTGGAGCTTTATTCAAAACTGTCCCAGCACTACAAAATATTAAACAACGAATGTTGTTTGTATAATTTCACTCTGTCCATGTGTCAGTCCGAGTGTCCGTCTGTCCGTATGCACGATAACTCAAGAACGGTTTGAGCTAAAGACTTCAAATTTGCCACACGTTCTATTGAGGTATATTGTCAGGTTAAGTTAGAAGATGGGGTTAATCAGTCACATTCTTCATGACCTTTGACCCAATCAATGTGTCTATGTATAAGTACTACGCTTGTAATTATTACTCCGATATAAAATAGAAGATACGTAACATTTAAGCAATTCAATTCAATGAGCAATTCAAATTTTAATTTTAATACGAAAGGCAAGTGAAATTATACGTAAGTTTTCAAAAAGCTTAAATAATTTTCTCATACAAGGTCATCGAATAACTGTCAGTGTATAAATAATAAATTCGTTGTTTCGCTACACCCAGTGTTGACCGGTTTAAATCATTTAAAGACGCATTTATTTTTCTCTGATCATATCGTTAATAATAACAGCTAAGGAAATAAAATGTTGATTTAGCTGATTTGGTTTGAAAAATTTGCCAAAGTGCCTATTACAATAATAGTCAGTTGCACAATACATTGAATTGTTGATTAATATAGAATTATATTTGGTATTCTAAATTTGAAGCAAGTATTTTGGTAAGAACGAAAATGAATAAGAAAAGCAGTTGCGCAATTATTATTCATACAGAGGCAAGAAAATGGCATCTTATTTGGAACGGAGCTATTAACTTTTGAGATAGTAAATACTTTTCTTCACACATCTCATTAAATGATCTACCTTTAATTATTTCCAAGTAATGTTTACGCATCTAGATTGTATCTGTATTCCAATTATACATAATATAGAGTATACTGTTTTCCTTATAGAATTTCCAAAATTGATGTAGATATTAAAATTAGAGTTATATTATAGTATATCTTTATGTAATATACTAATATAATTTGTGGTTTAGAGCCATATTGACATTGAATTATTTTTGTCCATCGCAATTTATGAGGCCCTAATTAGCGTTTTGTGAATAATATAACGATAGAGTTTGTTACTGTTCTTCCAAATGCTAACCAATTATATTTGCTGGAGTGAAAATTACAACTTAAATTGAATTATGGACAATAATTTTCTGCATTATAATTTTTTATTTTAACCAACGTTAAACTCAGGAAACAAAAGCAATGTAAGTTTATAGTGGTAAGTAAATACTAAAGTAAGTACTAAATGAAAGGTTCATTACCAGTATGTGAGAGTATCATATTTAAATTTGGCCATTTGTATAATTCAAAGTTTTTTTTGGATTTCATAGCAATATAAAGCTTGATGCGACATATTTATAATTTAGTTGATTTGTCGTAAAGGAAGTTAATTAAATGTTAAGACCCAATAAATAATCGTCAAATACTGCATACAATGAATTTAATTTTCATATGTAGTGTGTTGTAGTTGTAATTTTACTGTGGTTTTATGATAGTAAACCCATGACTTGATTATTTGAAGGTGATTAAATCCATGTTTATCTAAGCCTGTTATTCAGTTAGTTATATAGTGTGCGTTTTCCAAATATGTGTTTGCTAAAATCAGTGTAATGCGGTTCTATATTAAATGGTATTAAATTAATGTTAGCTATTAGTAGTAATTAGTTTAGTTATATATAGTAATAAACTTCGCTGCAGGTACGGTTACATATAACATTTATAAACCAGAGAGAAATCAAACACACAAGCTTTTTACATTCAAATTAAATCGAATGTTAGCAAAAATATAAATGTAAGTAATCTTTAATTAATTTTCTGATACTGATTATTTAATACAGAAGTACTTTTGATGGTATACTTCCTCTGTTCTGCCGTTATTGATGAATGTTTTGTTAGATTTTACTCAAAAGAAGTTTTGTGATGCCTCGAAAAATACTTAGAACAAATTGAGGTCCAGACATCTTAGAAACGGTGGAGTAGTCCCCAATGTGATATCGGACTGGCCTACACGACTTTACGTACTTTTGGATGTATTTTGCATCTTTCGAATTTTTTGTTGCTACATTCATCAGACTTTTTGTCGTTTTGTTAGCCGAATTTGTATCAATAGTCATTAGTTGTAACAAGGTCAACCATGAAACAGCCATTATTAATGCATAACCCGTAAATATAATCAGATTCAAAATTGAATCACTAATACTATTTTCGCATTGAAATATCATATACATGCACATTAACAGAATTCTGTTAATCCCAGCCGCTAATGGAGCAAAGTAAATCCTTCCTGTTTGAATAATATATTGCGATTGCATCCTGAAAATTCTGTGATATTTAACAACATGTTCAAAACTTCGTACAACATCGTCCGATTTGTAATTTTTGCGGCCCAATCTGAAAATGCCATCAAATGAATTAAATAGAATAACAATTACTCGACATTTATGATTTTGCTTTCGCTTTGTATTAATTAAGTAATTATATGCGTTAATATAAGACATACTTTAGTTCGTTTCCAAAATGTAAGTGAAGAAGTGTCCCCACAATTACACTCAGCATAAGATATGTTACAAATAATAATAAACATGAAAAGCCCCATAAGCAATAACATCCTGTGAATATGGCAAAAATTATTCTGGCCGATCCGTCTGGAAGTTTAGAATGTGGAAATATTGGTGCATCATAAAGATAGAAGTAAAATAGGGTAGCTGCAATTGGTACGGCAATTGCAATGATGTCTACAAATTTGACGACTCTCACGATCAAATTAGTTTGAAAATTGGAAATCAATTTCTTTCCATGGCAGTGGATATCTGTGAATAAAAAAAACCGTTACAACTGTAACAAATTGCAATGACCTATCCATTCCTACCACTACAAACCCGATCCATTCCCGCCACTATACATTTGTGCACAGACGACAGACAGACAGACAGACGGACATTAATGCGTTCCTATTAGACCTGACAGTCTAATAACCATTTGTAACGGTTGAAAGAAGTAAAGAAATGAACAATGACAATAGCTAGGTAGGTTATGTCATATATTTAAAAGCATTAATGGTCATTTTTCCAAATATTCAAACATTCGCAATCTTCGAATTCAAAATGGGTATTTAATATTTAGAATGCAGAGAATTGTCGAGGCTGTATTAACACAAGGGTTCTTTAAAATGCAATTTAACTGCAGCAACCAAAATGTTATTCCACTAAAATATTTGTTCATTTTCAACGAACTGTTGAACATATTAATATAATAGTAGTTTCTGGAATCTGCAATAACAAATACATATTGCTTTTTATAATGTTAGCTTACCTTGAAATTCCAAATAAGTCTTAATCATATCATTAAAAAGGGATGTCAACAGTTGAAAGTCAGACACACAAAAATATTGCACAAGTACTCCAATCCATAATATACCACTCATGAGAAAAGTAAACCCGTAAAAGTAGGAATTGTCTCCTTGAAGAGTTCTCTGAACAAACTCAAATGTGAAAAATATTGTGTGACAAAACCATATGAAAATGTAAGTATAATTTTTTATATTAAATTTTACAGAGCACGTATAGTTTATATATAAATTGTCAATGTCCAAACTTATGCAATGACTTCCAAAGAAACAACCCAATTTGATACTCGGCTCTAAAACTTTAAAAACGGAAGTAAGAAATGGGTCTGTCGCCTTCGAAGAAACAGTTTCTTGAGACATTGTTTTGAAAGTCTGTGCGAAGCTACAAATTGCACCTAACTGGAATTTACATTAAATTTTGAGTTTTATTCAACATTTTCCGAGCTTTACATATTACATTTAAAGATGCATTTATTTTCCTTCAAACTCTGATCCTATCGTAAATAATAACATGCAGGGATAGCAGGTTGATTTTTCTTATGTGGTTTGAAAAATTTGCCAAAGTACCAATTACAATAATAGTAATAGCTTATTGCATTAAATTGTTGAACAGTACACACTTACATTTGTTATTCGAATGTTTCTACATTTGAAGTAAAAGTTTTTGTGAGAACGGAAATTAGTAAGAAAAGCAAAATGTACAATTATTAAATATCAAAAGATAATTTCTACAGTCGCAAAAACTCGCCTTATTTCGAAGTGAGCTGTTAGCTTTGGAAGACATAAATTTCTTCAAACCTCTTATTAATTACCCTTTGTTTACTTCCAAGAAATATTTAAGTATCTAGCGTTTATCTATGTACTCCGAAGGTTCCATAAAGAATACTGTTTTCCTTAGTGTCTGATTATCTAAAATTGGTATAAGTTTAAAATCATAGTTACATGATAGTGATTGCTCGATGATTTGAAGATGATTATACATGTTTGTCCAAACCCGTTATGCAGTCAGTTACATATAGTATGGATTTTCCATAATATGGGTTTGCTAAAAACAGTGTAATGCGGTTCTATATTAAGGCAGAAGGTGCTTTTATCATGCTCCTATCTTTATACATGGAACAACAACCCAACTTAATCGGTGTAAGGACAAGAAATGAGTACAGACTTAAGGCAAATTTTATCGGATAGTTAATTAAGTTTTCGACTTTTAATGTGGATGTTTAGTCGAAAAGTCAAATTTTACACTGCTTATTTTGTAAATTAAATTTTAATTACAAACTACCACCACCACGAAGGTTTATCGGGGATGAATGAGATAATGTGACACAATATACAGGGCATGTAAAAAGCATTTTCCTCCTAGGATGGGCCAAGCGGGTAAATCTCCCAGGTTAATCAAACTGACCATCTCGTAGAGAATTTGCCATCTGTGGTAAAAATTGAGGTAAGATGAATATAATATGAATATTTAATAATATTAATTATTAAATTAATTTCTACTTAAACCTTGCATTTTATTGTACGTATTTTTAGTATGACATTAATTTTTTTCTGTCCACACAAGTATGTACCGCAATAGTTTTTTATAAGGCTACAGCTTTTAATACATGAGGCGGTATACCCCTTACATGTAAATGCCAAATGAAGCTACAGCCCTTAATACATGAGTGGGCATACCCTTGCATGTAAAAGTAATAAATAACAATAAAAGAATAACAAAATAATTGTAACTATGGTTACTATGACCCTCTTTTTATTGTTATTTATTACTTTTTACATGGAAGGGAATATACGGCCTCATGTATTAAGTGCTGTACCCTTCAAGGCTGTTCATTCGGTACAATATACAGCCACAGTGTAGAAAAACGCAACCCGAATTTTTTAAATGCTTGCTATTATAGTGAGAGAATACAATTTAAAATTGAAAGCAATTATTGCGAAGATAATTAATGTATTACTATTATTTATTTTGTTTATTACGTGTCTTTGCATCATTCAATTTACTAACAACTATTAAACCATGTTTAATGCAGGTTGTCTCAACTTGAATTGATACTTGGATTGGGTTGGATGAAGTAAACGCGTAAAGCCAACCGAATAGTGTAGACCAAAATTCGGCCTCATCTTGGCGGCATTATCAAACCCAGTGTGTTTATGGATCATCCAAATTGTTCAGTAACTTCAAAAATTGTCTAAAATCCCATGTGGATTAAATAATAAATTAAAATGTTGCTCACAAATGTATTATTAAAAAAGGTGAAAAGCAAGTAAGTCGGTTTTTAATGTATATGTGCGTTCCTATATGTGTTATCGAAGTAACTATTAGTTAGTTGAGTTAGTTATACATTATTAGCAAAAATAAGTGTTTATTTTTTTCTAAAATGATTTAATAATATTGTATGTTACAGTTTCATTTTTGATTGTTTATATTTTAGGAATGTATTGGTGCTTTTGGAAAGTGTTGTAACAAAACACAAAAAACCATGGATGCGAGAAAGAACTGCCGACAAGTTAGAAGTAATTATGTTTGATCCTTACGGTAAGAAATGTTAAATTCAATCAACCTTACCAGCGTTGATTAATTTGATTAGTGACATAATAGTTCACTTTATACTGTCCTTCAGGGTGAATTCATAATAACCTCATTTCTACACATAATAGTGGATAAATTTAATTATTAGACACAACATACAAATACTTTAAAATTTATGGAACATAAAATTAATTGTGGTCATTTTTTGATTTTCAGTTCGAACTGACGTCGTCTACAAAGAAATAAAAAAGATCAAAAGTGTGAAGTAAAGAATAGTTGTAATGTGTGATAGTGGCAGTCACTATGTATAAATTATAGATGTTTGATATGCTTAGTTGATTAGGAAGACGTAATGTGTAATTTGTTTAGTCAAGACTAAAATAATTTGTAACGCAGTTTAATAGATCCAAAATTATGAATGAGTCATTTGTAAATACATATAATACAATGTACTAACTGTGTTCCCATTGTCGTCGAATATTTTACATTGATGAAATACATTATTTATAAGTATTAACTGGCAGTGAATTATGTCAAGTGTTATTATTGTACTTTACCTCAAAATTAGATGCATTGATGTTATGATAGATCAGATGTTCAGATAGGATCAGGTTGAAAAATACTTCTTCCTATTTATGAATGAACTTTTCACTATTATCATTGAAACATTTAATTTATGTCCCACGTTTTCCCAGGGCTGGGATTCCTCACCACAAAAGGCCATTTAATTTTCCACATAATATGGGGATAACTTTTGTATGTTGAATATTTAAACTATCTTCTACACGTTTTAGGAGGACAGTTCTACAAAATTCTTCGTAACTTAAGACTTTCAGAATCATACTAGCCATACTTATTTTTAATTTGAGAATTTTGGCTTGATTGAAGACATTTTGAGGCTGGTTGGTAGAATACGAGGCTTTTGCACTGATGCTTGTTGCAGCTGCAGCACATGTACGTCATAAAAATGTTGTAGTAATTCATTCGTAATTATCATTTAGAATTGCAATTATATTACATAGAAATATCTAGTCATCTGTCTTCCATTGAAGGAAAAAAAGTACATCTCATATCTCTCAAAACTCAGCGGCGAGAGATTTCTTACTTAATTATGTTGTATGTGACAAACTGATTTGATTTGCATGTCCTTGTTTGTACTAATTTTTTTAGATTAAATGTAAGAAAAAATATTTATTTTGGCTCGTACATGTTTTGTGAAAATCACATATCTTAAACTAACCTTTAAAAATTTGAGAAAAATCTTTTATATATAATGTTGTAAACAGGGTCGTGCCCAGGATTTCTGTTTGGGGGGAAGCCACCTAATAAAGTTGTATTTGGTGGGGCACCACGGTAAAAGATACCGAAAAAGGGGTTGTTTGTGGCTAAAGGCCGCAAATAAAATAACCCCTTTTTCGGAATTTGGTGGGGGCACATTCCCCCCTCTCGGTGCGCCCTTGGTTATAAATGTCAAAATTTGTGTAGCTAATTATTAACTCATTTTTAGAATGATGCCTATATATTTTCTTATGTTTTAGCTTTAATAGTGCTAATACTAAAAAATTCCTGCCAGTTAGAGCACTTAATGGCCACTAATGTCTTTCAGTTTTACCGGTTGGAATAAACTACATATACGGTAATAACGGTAAGATAACTTTTCGTAGAAAATCTCTATTCCTCGTAATGTGATTATTTTTACTTACTTGGTCAGATCATCGATGAGAAATAATGAGAAGGATGATGTGGTTGAAATTTTTTACATCAGTTAAGAATTTGTTGACTCATTATTTTTATGTTATTGCTTTAAAGTAGTATTATTACTACGAAAATGAGAACTTCACTTGCCTGCGTCACACAAAATATTTGCATTTAATGAATGGCACGTTGTTAGTTTAAGTGTAATGTTTAATACTGATGTACCTAATTACGGCAATTACAGATAACATTCATAAGTTGGACTCACGACGAGTAATATTATTTTTTCGGCATTTTCATCTACGCTGAAATAATCTTACATAGCAGGTACTTGACGTACATATATTTAAAAGAATTTAACTTGCTATCATTTGCCAAAACAACAACAAGTTCTCTCTGAAGAATATAAAGAGGAAATGGAAGAAGAAAATTCATTCAGTTTCTAGTTGAGATTTTAACTCATCCCTTGTCCTGCGATAATTTATTATCCTTAGATTAAACCTATTTAAATCTCACCATTCTTATGAAGTTCCATCTCAACATTCCTATGAAGTTCCGTCTCAACATTCCTATGAAGTTCCTTCTCAACATTCCTACGAAGTTCCTTCTCAACATTCCGTTGAATTTACATCTGGTAACTCGGATGAAAGTCCTTCCCACAACGTGCAGGTAATTCTTTCCGACATCTCAGATGAAATTGTTTCTATCGACTCGGATGAAGTCTTTTCCAACAACCCGAGCAGAATTCCTACCAAGGATTCAGATGAAATTCCTAGCGACGATTCGAATGAAATTACTTCCAACGTCTCCCATGAAATTCCTTCAAACGACTCTGATGAAGCTCCTTCCAATGACTCCGAAGAAGTTCCTTCCAATGACTCCGAAGAAGTTCCTTGCCACGACTCTGATGAAGCTCCTTCCAAAGACTCCGATGAAGTTCCTTCCAACAACTCTGATGAAGTTCCTTCCAGCGACTCTGATGAAATTCCTTCCAACGACTCTGATGAAGTTCCTTCCAAAGACTCCGGTGAAGTTCCTTCCAACGACTCTGATGAAGCTTCTTCCAACGACTCTGATGAAGTTCCTTCCAACGACTCTGATGAAATTCCTTCCAACGACTCTGATGAAATTCCTTTCGACGGCTCTGATGACATTGACTCTGAAATTCCTTCCACCGACTCCGATGAATTTCAAACTAGCGAAATCGATGAAAAGCAGAATCCTATACTAGTATTGGTACATATACCGAGCAAAGTGAATAAACCGAGACCAAACAAAGTTATTCCTACACCAAATAAGGTTACTCCTAAACCAAATAAAGTTACTCCAAAACCAAATTCAAGACGGAATGAAACCTCACATGTGAGATTTTACTTTTTTTCTTTAATCAGTAGCTTTAATTTATTTTAATTGCTTTTCATGTGTTTTTAACATCTTCTTAGGCAAATGTAATAAGAAATCTGCAAGAAAGAATTGCTGCCATTGAGACTTCGCAAATAGAAGATGTAAGCGGAAAAGAATTTAAAATTTTTACGAATCCTCGAATTTTAATGAATTTTTAAATATAAACAATATTTTTGATATTTCAGAATTTAAAATTAATTGAAAATCAAGCATTCCTTCGTCGGGAAATTATTAGACTTCAAACTTTGATTACTGAGAAAAATGAAGAACAAAGAAATGAAGTAAGTTATATAGTTTATTAATTCAATATGTTTTAAAAGCGTCATTCATTCATAAAATGAAATTCCTTTCTTTCCATTAGACCGAGAAAATCTTGCAACAGTTTTTACAAAAATGTGCACTGGAACCTTCCATTCTCTCAGGTAGTCCAATTAAAAATTGCTTTATCAAAATTGTAAAAGAAGCGTCAGTGTTAAAATCTCGAAAATTCTCAAATGGTATACGTGATTTAATTTGATAAATAGGACGCTCCATTAGCCGGCATGAAGCAGACAAACCTTGGGCTCAACAAGGTAAATGTTTTTGTATTTTTTCAGAATGTTAAACAAAATAAATTGATTCAAAGTTCAAACTTACTACATGCTCAATGTCATAAATCATTTTTCCCTTTTTTTATTTCCCTTCCTAGTGATGTTTCCATACATTTATTGAATTATTGTAAATCTGAATATATTTTTCGTTTTCCTGTATTTGATATGAAACCTTATTTCGCAGATAAAGGCTGTGGCGGTGTGTTGGTGGCTGACAAAGGAAAGATAACTTTCACAAATGACCATGCATATCAAAATCGTTCATTTGAATGCATTTGGACAATACGAGCAAACCGAAGATCGAAGGTCAACATTAGGCTTACCACCAACAAATTGGGGAAAAGTTTCATCGCCTTGTCTCAATTTACCAAATTTTTGGAAGTGAAGAATTCATCCTATTCTGATAACGACACTATAATATTGTAAGTACCTTTATTATAATTTCAAAAAATTATTATATATAGGAAGGCATTTTTCGCATTTATTTTTACATCACGCTGTTCAGTTCATAAGATTCATTGAATTATTATTACTATTATATGATCATTGACTCCAACCTTAAAAATTAAGTTACCTATAGAAAACCTAAGGCTAATAATAAGAATAGTTCAACTCTGAATAGTATTACGTGTTTAGCTTGAAGCTTAAAGATTAAAAGATAACGGTAATATTTATATCGAAGGTTTAAAATGTATTTTATTGTTACATGGAAACAAACCATTCCCAAATCCAACTTAATGTTACAAAAATTCTCATTTTTAGTTTAAAATGTGTTTTCTTCATTTAGGACCTCCAAAAACCTGAAGATGTATTCGCTGGATGGTCCAGTTGTGTTTGTGTCTTTAGTGCATAACCCTATTGTGACTAACTCGAACTCTCAACCTCCAACTAGCTTCACTTTGGAATTTGAAGGCAGTGACTTGGAAAATACGACCGTTAATGCCAGATACCTCACTCTTTTTACACATTATCACATTTTCGAAAATTCGGGTTCAATCCAATATCCAGAAAATGGAAGAAACTACAGTTCAAACGAAATTGTTACAATAACAGCCAACCCAGTTATCGCGAACCCAATGTGGGTGGAGCTTAATCACGTTGACGTGGAAGATAGCAACAATTGCAAGTATGACTCTCTGGTTTTTCGATTTCAGAAGTTTACAAAATCGAAGATGTTTAACAATCAACTGAACAGGTAAATTCCATATTCAATAAAATATTCGGAATGCTTTTAATTTTTGTACTAAAATGTCGTAAGATTTATCCAGTCGTTTTCATATGTTTCATTTTCTACTGTGTAGAATATGCGGAAGTCATCCAAATAAAAATATTTTGACTCCTAAAAAGTCTAAAGGATACACTTCATTGGTTACCTACTTTATGTCGGATTCAAGTGTCCAACGAACTGGATTTAAAATGTCATGGCGGTCTCCAAATGGTGAGTTCGGAAAAGCACCTTTGGAGGGAAGGAAATTGTGAGCCGTACTCTGTTACATCTATTTTTGACCACATTTCAATTAACTTCGTCTTCGTCTTCCTTTTCGACATTTTAACATTTTTTAAAATTACTATTAGTAATACATGCTGTTAAATGCTTACGTACTAAAGTAATTATTTAGGTAAACAATTTATGAAAAATACTAGCAGCTTATATCAGTGAAATGAGAAACTTTCGTACATGAACCGTGCATTTAGTTTACGGCCGAAACTGTCAAACCATTCGGTTTTTGATGATTTTGCTACAGGGTAAACCAAAGTACTCAATACAAAGTAAAGTGTGTGAATGTGTCAGTTGAGTTCAGATCATGTTACATTGTGTGAAACTTGGTATTACAAGTAAAAATGAAAGACACGAACGGTTGAATAAAAGATGACTTCTATTATTTATTAAGCACATTCAAGGCAGCTCTACAATTTTTTAGAGAATCTTAGTTCATACATTTTAAGAAGGTACATCAACTGATGTCATTAATCTTAGGGTGTGCTTTGCGCTAAGGTGACATGTTAATAATTGTTTCTATCACAATAATAACCACTTGTTGTAATTAGCTTATTTGCAAATTGCAAGTCATTAGCAACGAAGATTAATCGGGAATACGATTTCATATTTCAACTGTTGTGACTTGCGTCGGTTCTATACGATCAATTTTGAAAATCGCATCTCTTTTTCTGAGCATATCAGCAATAATTTTTTTTGGCCTTATTTTTGTCAATTTGTTTGTCAGATACTCATAAATTTTTGTTTTTAAGACCTTCCAATTTATAAATAACTGTGCCAGTTGCAGCTCGACGCAAATTGAAAGCAACGAAGCAATCACAAAAGCTAAGAAAATGTAAAAAATAACAACTATGTTGCCATTTAAATCTACCGACTTCGCCTTGCTTCTTTCTAAGTTGTTTAATTGAGTGTTAATAGGAGTGAGTTTCGTTAATTTTCGTTGAGTTTCAATTGATTTCCAAATTTTGACAAATCCAAACTGTGTGAATAAATTTAGTCTTTTTTTAAATAGTGGATTAAAAGTTTGTGTAATTATCCATCCCGTAGTTTTGGTCCATAGTCCTTCCTTGCTTTTAGAAGCCTTTTCTCCAAACTGCAATTTGAGTTTTCTTTCTAACTCATCAATGTTTTCCGACCAATCTCCATAAGCTGTTTTATTGCAGGTCATAATCAGGTCAGAAATATTCTGTGTTGTATTTGGTGATGGTATTTTCATAATCGGTATCAGACTTCCTATGTATTTACGTTCTTTGATTTTCCCAATAAGCATCGCATTTTCAGACGCATTTGTAAAAAATATTTCATTGAGTGTAAATTTCGGTGAGTTTGTGTGGAAAGGATGTTGTAATATAGGCATCAGTGTAGAAACAAGATAAACTACAAATGCTGTTGATTGATAATTTTTGTGTTCCGGTTTTTCATACATCCATGAATTGTCGGTAAAACGAGCAAGTGGTTCGCAAAGTAAGCTGTAGTTATATTCGACAAGTTCACTGAATTTGGCAATTTTTTCTAAAGGTATCGGAGCAGTTAATTCTGAAATATTTGATCCTTTGTAGGCATTAGACAAAACGACGGTCATTAAAATCCAAGCTCCACACA
>JABASD010005290.1:0-12807 GCA_019776165.1 Pogonognathellus flavescens | reverse complement strand
TCACATATGACCTTACTAGTGTGTATACCAAATTTGGTCAAAATATTTCAACGCGTTCTTAAGTTATCGTGGTGAAGGACGGACAGACGGACGGACGGACGGACGGACGGACGGACGGACAGCTTTGGTCTTCACATAAAGTAACTTCGTCACTTAATAAAATTTTCTGGCTAACAGGCAAAATAAGTAAGATTGCTGAATAGCACAATTGTTTATTGGTCAGTAAAAATAACACTTGAAACAATTGTTGCAAAGCATGTAGAACTGTTCGAATCAAAAGGTTCTCAAGAAGCATATAGCTTCATATCCACAATGATTGTATATTAGGGTTGCTTCAAATATGAATCTTGCAAAATCGAACTATTATATCACGCAAAGATAGAAAAACCTAACGTTTCATAAACATTATAATAAGGGGTTCTTATGTAATTGGCTTAATTAATTGTGAAACCCTAAATGGACATAATAATATTATTAGTAGGTATCCTTTTTATTAGTTATTACATAGATCGCAATTAATAATAATACGGTTTCAGTCCTTTATTATCTCATTTCTTCTTTGTTGGATACCTGCAGCCTATTGTAATGGGAATTTTGCAAACTTGTTTTTATTATAACGCGAAAGGAATAAAGCAAAAGCATAATTTTACAAATGTAAATTCTTGAATAATATAAGAGGGCAAAGAGCGGATTAAATATTTCATACATCCATTTATCCTCGCGTGACCAAATTTACACGTTTCTAAAGATTTCTGATAAAGGTATCATCCTCGTGAGTCAGCTTTAAATTACTGTTAAAGATGATCGATTATTATTATATAAAATGTATGTACCTAATCTACGCATCAATTCTTAGCTGGGTGTACTATTTTAAATTAAATTATGCATGGTAGATACAAAAGAAAGTGTAGCAGCAACCGTCTTTAGCGCTATCAGAAGGTACTTATAGATAACTGTTAATTTACATGTTTAAACCGTGTCAGAGAGTAAAGAATGACATAGCATGTCAATAAAAATTGATACGTATCGAAAAATGGTATGTGAATCTATGTGTATATATAGTATAACGTGTACGACGGTATTACAGAAGATGAGTGATCAAAAGAGGAAATTACCGTTTGAGAAATTGGCGTAACAATTCTCTAGGAATACTTTCCTCGCCAAAAGAAAGGTATTTTAATATTAATGCAGGATGTAGGTTGTAAAGTAAGTACATAAATCTCGGTGCATGTGGGTGTCTGTAATTGACAATTGAGGTAGTCAGTAATTGTTTGACATACCCATTGACAAATAAATCCAGTCTTTGTCAATTTACTAAAGCAAATTCTGGATGTGTGTTGTACATACTTATTTAAGGCACGTAAAAGTGTTGCTGTTTTTCTTCCTACGCCAAGAGCTCACTAACAGGAAGTATATTATAGTAATGAAAATAGTACTAAATTCTAAGATGTTCTCATTCCTTTGTTTATTAAAGTACATTCTAATTGCGACTGGTTCTGATTAGTTGCGAAAATGAATTGGCATTTGCATTTTTAAATATACGGGCAATGATCTTTGTTTTCCATAGCATGAATTTTTCATGTTACTGAAGACTCTACCTACTCTTAAAACGAACATAATATTATGTGATGTATGCGACTTTCGAATTCTTTGTTTTCGGATTATCTTCATCATTTGCATGAATAATAAACCCCTTTTTACAAAACGGACATTAATAAAACCTCATAGTGGTTGTTTTGTGTTGCTATTTGAAGTATATTTAATGATTTAAACCCATTTTCTATTATAAGTATGGAAAGCGACACTTTTGGGACATTTTAAGGTGCTCTGACACAAATTCGGGGTAATTTTGGGTGATGTGAGACACATTTGGGTATCCTTGTGTTGACTTTAGTTGTCAGTGGTAGTTTGTTGTAATTTTGCTGCATGTTGTATGTTTTTGCTGCTGTTGAGGTTGCGACAAACGCACAGACAGACGGACAGACAGACAGGATACTCATTCACAATAAAACCTATTCGGTTTTAATAAATGTTTAGTAAGAAATACAGATAATATAGGAGTTTTGAAATAGACTGCATGTAAAGGTCTTTAACTATATTAAAATTTTGATATTCTGCAATTACAATCACATTCTCTTATCGATGAGGTGTAGAAAGTAAACCGGTTAACAAACAGAATCGGTCCTTTTTACATCTACAACGACAAATGACAGGTGTATATTTGCAAAATTCTCAGAATTGGAAATTGAAATTCTTGACAAATGTCGTTTAACAACCTTTCTAATATGAGTATATGTGGTTCATTGAACTACTTAGAATTGAATATTGCCGAAATATGTATGTATTTGTGTTAGAAACCTCGTTTATGTGATATTTTCTGTCTAAAATGATTTGGAGCATAGTTAAGAAATAAGTAAGGGATTGAAACATATTTACTGTTCACTCAGTGTGGAAATATCAAACATTAAATGTACCAAAATGGCACCTATATAAATAATAACATACATATCTTCAGTAATTTCCGTCTAAAATTGGCCAACCGTGTATAAGTAAATCACATTTAGCTACTGAGAACGCATAATGTGCATTGTTAGCATAAAGCGCTCTTCTTTCTGTTTGATGATAATGTTCAATTGTATCATCGTAAGTTTTGATGTTTCATGTATATATCCTTTCACATGAGTATCAAATTAAACACGACAACAAAGTGTTTTGTACAGAATAATAAAACTATACTCCAAATGTCAATAACGTTTCATGATTCTCGTGAGAATTAAAAAAAATGCAAGTACTACACACGTTAAAATGGTATAGGTAGGCTAATGATAATCCTATGATATACCTGTTCCAAATAATTGTAGTATTATTGATCTTTGATGTACTAACAAACACTTGAGAAATCTGTCATAACAATTATTTTCATTACTATAAAAATTCAGGCTTTAAAAAGTACGAAGGTAAAAGTTTGTTTGCACTTACTTCGGTACATTTTCTGTCATACTGTTTACCAATAATAAGTTTAAAGTTGTACTAGAAAATTGCCCATGTGATTTTACGCATACACGGTCAATATGTTTATGATGATGAGAGTACTATAACGAGGGGATTCAGATAAACAGTGAGTTACTGATAAATGTGTTAACCTTAAGTGAGAATTAATTGAGTACACATGAATTTATTAATAACCGAGTTTAAGTACATGTGAACTAAATTTTGTTGTGTGCCGGAAAATGGTTTAATGTGTAACTTTGTTTAGCAAAAACACTTTTGTGAGTGCAAAGCTCTTGAAAAAAGTGACTGATAGTACCAAACAAACAATGAACAGGTGAATCCTTCGAATTTTCCTATCTCTATATGCTAAGCTGACTTTATTTCGCTCTACTATCTTTGGACGGCTTTTTGCACTCAGCATGTTTGATCAACAACAAATATGATTTAACTTTTACGTGCATGTTATTCGTGAAACGCTAACTCGTAAAGCAGATGTACTTTTGTTAGTAAGTACCCATGTAGTTCTCATATCGGTTTCCACATAAAACTCTAATTGATAGTGTACCGTTTCACTTCCAATAAATAATCCAAACTTTATGTATCAACCTACAGGTTCGTAAATTCAGCACTCCACCTTGCCGATAAATGTCAGGGTTTGTAGCTGCCGGCTACGTACTAATAATCAGAAGAACAAATAAAGAACAAATACTCAGCGAAACGATCAGGGAGGTAGCAATTTCCTCATCATTTTATTTTAGCACAGGTTCATTTCATCACCTACAAAAATGTACTAGACTTGTTAATTCTGTGCACTACGCTGATCAGCTATGTTGTCAATAATTTTATAACCTAGATTTGCAAGCTATGCGAAATGAAATCCTGTATTGGACTGCTTTGTCTCCAAGTATGTATCTGTCATATCTTACATTGCACTCCTTCCTTACTGTAACTATTTATGCTCCTAATAAACTATAGACTCTCATAATATTATTATTATTAGCCAAAAACCTTCTTATACCACAAGTAACCTGAAGTCTCATATTACAGGTAGAATTATTACTAGCAGTACTTACAATAACTACATTTACATTTTACATGTGGTGCGTGTATGTATATAATATATTTATTTTACATATTATACCTCACCTAGTATACATATTATGTCTGTCTATTTACATACAACTACCACGTATTATTTTCCGATTGTTAGCTACATTATTCGTTTAAGTACAAGTATTGCATTCAATTTGAGATCAAGAATTGAATTTCTCTAAGCGTGCTTAGGAAAATAAAGAGTCGTGATTTGGTCCACAACAAGTGATTACTTTAAGATGATCTGTATGTGTATCATTTTCTCTATACACATGCATAAAAATAGACTATAGAATGGGCAAGTAACGTTTTTATGCTAATCTCTTCTGCAGAGTGCATATGGACGAAATGCCAAATGGAAGGGAGAAGTGAAGATTCAGAGTTGAATAATGAATTCAGATCAACTGCTGTGATTACCAATTCGGAGGATGTCTTCTCATATAAATCTTCAATTGACATGACTGGCAAAATATATCAGTCACTGATTCGATTTCTTCTTCGAAAGCCATAAGACACAATGTATATTTGTATTTGGTGTGCGTTTATCTTTCTACTGTGCCTAAACAAAAGCAAGAAACAGTTCACCTTATCAAATGCTTACAGGGACTCTCCCATTAAACATTTAATTCAATCTATATTGCATTTCCACTCTTACAGACTGAGCGTCACACTCACAAATCCATAAGTTAATACTCAAGACAACAACAATGCACACTACTACGTATTATTATACACTTAAGAGTAATCTCTGCCTACTTGTATGTAAACACAATATCAGGCGCCTACGTATTTAGTATGTATTTTGTATTTTTATGTGTATATCAAATAGTAATACACATACAAACATAGCAGAGACAGCAGGTACCACGAAATGGAGTGAGATGAACAGTTATTAGGGCAATAGTTGAAACTGCGAAACATATCTTCGATACAGGTAGGCAGAGGCAGGTAGAGATCGAGAGAGAGAGAGAGAGACAAGGTAATCATACAACAATATTGGCCAAAGTATATAATATGGTCCGTTTAAAATAGCTTGTGTAAAAAAGGATGGATGGATGGTGCAGTATGTATTATGCCTTGGGTTTTTTGTCAGTAACTCTATACACGCAGAGAATAATGCATGTATACAGTCACTTAGCTGTACCTGTCTGTTTGATGATACAAAATCAAAAGGGCGTCAACTGACAGCTGCCCGTTGCAATCAGTAAATTTCTACATCTCAATGAAGCAAACAGCACTACATAATGTAATATAAATATGCCAGTAGTATCACTCAGACCAATTCTTATTATTACAATGTGCATACTTTTACCTGTACATCAACCAGTGAACTATTCTTCACAAATTCTATCTTTCCTTTTGCATTACTTTTATAACTCTCGTCTATAAGTATTCTGTGTGTGTTTACGTGTAACCCTATATCTGTACTTGGTATACCTATATACAAAAAGTAAAATGCTGAAGCGACTGAACGATTAATATTGCAAACTAAATTACGCACATAGTAGTATAGTAAGTCTCGAAACGTATATCTATGTAGATAGATAATAATGTGTCGTGTATAGTTTGTAAGTGTAAATGCAAATACATAAATATGATATAGCAAAGCAACCTGAATTTCGGCAGACAGACCAGAGGTATAATATAAATAATGTTTGCAATGCAATTATCACAGTGTGGTTGTGTTATGTTATGTGCTGGTGGAAAAGTACAGTATTAATGGAACAACATATAACATGGCATATAGAATTAAGTTTTTACCGCAGTACAGACGGTAGTAACCGTGCTGTACATGTACATACGTTCATTTGTGTATAATAATGGTAGTCACAATAGTAGCCACAATGGCCCAATAATATTGTCATTACAGATACATTCAATTTGCAATACGAGGAATTTTCTCTATAGCTAACTATCTTAACTAAGTATCTGTCTGACATTAGTTGCATCTCAGCTATTTTCTTGTGACATTCAACTTTATTGTTTGATGACGGTGATGGTTGACGTGACGGATTCAGCTCTCCCTTTCTTATTCTTCTCTTCTGCAGGAGTTTTTATGAGCGAATGATAACTTAACTACTGTCTGCTAAAAGAGTGATACAATTCCAACTTGTTTTTGTAAGGAAAATTAAGTACTTACAGTGGATCAGTACTAGGACGTACGTTACGTCCCGATAACAATTACATGCAGGGAATTAGGTATATGGTGTAGTAGAGAGAATGCATGTGTACTCTTCTCGTCCGTGTCCGTCTCACTCTTTATTATTATTATTGCTTTTATAATAAGAAACACATGGAACAATCGCAACAAGCAGGTAGCTTTAATTTTTAAAGCTCTACTCTACTACCTTCCCATTTACAACTGCACTATACACATTACACGCTACTACTGCTATATTAGTAGTCTGTTAAGTAACGAAGCGAATGAAATTGTCTAAACCTTAAATGAACATTTTCTATTGAACAATAGAACATTTTTCATTCATAACGATATTGTAAGCTACTGCTGCATATAATGTAATAGAGTTTGCATGGATTGACTGAAGAATGTACTTGTTTAAGTATCTTAGAATTTAGTCTGAGCGAGTTTAGTGTATTAATGTACGTGTGGTATATTAATAATGGATTTCTTTATTATTTTACTATCTGTATTGCTTTTGCAGGCAAGTGATGTACCTAGGCATATTAAAAGTATTGAGAATTAGAGGTAGGTAATAATACTCGGTCGAGTTGTTAAGAACTTTCTTCTTCGTTTTTATGACTAGATTATGCATATTGATGAAGAATGGATTATGATGACTCGGCATAAGATGAGTTAGCACATAACTATAGTTGGTTGCGATTTGAGAGTCCAGAGCAGCACGGGATGGATGTAATCAGTGCTAAACGATAAGTGTAGGTAAAGCACGAAAATAATAATAGGTACGCAATAAGTAATGCATAAATGTGTGTGGAGGACTTTAAACGTGATTGGACTTTGGAGATAAATCCTTTTGACGGAGAGATCTAAAGGTGATATGATAGAAAGATCAGGTAGATGAACAATGATTTTAGTAAGTCACCCGTACCAAAACATTATTACATTAAAGAGAGTTGTTTTTGTTAGTAGGAACAGAAAGAGTACAGTGATGACGATGATGATGGGAGAATGGGTTACTCTAATACATGAAACAAGGAAATCTGGGGAGCTGACCAAACCAATCTAAATGTTCCTTTCTACTTATATTTTCCATGCGAGTATTTCAATAATCATCCACAAGTTTCGTAGGCTGGTTGTTGTGTTCTGCAGTTGTTGTATAGACGTCTGTCTGTATATAAATGTAATGGAAAGTCAAATTGCTTATAATTTATAAAATGAATACCTATCAGTACCTTTGACTGTTTGTAGAAATTAGAACATAATTTCCCATGTAACAAGAGAATAGAAAGTCTGTGACAGTTCTCTTCAATTTAGAAATATTTATATTTAAATCTAAACGATGAGTTGAGAATCGTGCTCTTGCAAGGTAGTAAAGCATATTACAACACTAAAATTTCTAAGAAGATCGAAGATACCCCTCCAAAATACTGGCGAAGTATTTTATGACCACATTCACACAAGAGCAACAACTAAACGTATTAACACAAATAAAATGTTTCTTTAAAAGTGTAAGTACAGGTGCAGACAGAAAATTGATTAATAAGAATTTATTTATTATATTAACAATTTTGTAGATTCGTGTAACTGTTGTTTTTCATAAATGCACAGGTAGGCAGTCATAAACATAATTTTTTTCAGGCCTAAGACCCATACTTGGGCTTATGTGATTTCTTTCATAGATACTTATTGACTGCACTACTTTAGTATATGCCATGCATTGTCCAAAATGAATGATTACACATTTTGGGCCTGATAGGGTATCCGTAGTCAGAAGTCAAACGATCTAATTCTAATTGTACATAATTCCTATTGTGTATGCAATGATTGAGTTCACCTGTCCTGAAACATGGCTTACAATGATACCTCTAGCTATGACTCAATCCCTATCTCAAATAAGTACAATGTTTATTACCTACCTTATTTATTTATATATTACGTATCACACACACACGTACCTACACTTTATGTGTAATCATAATCATAGTAGTACAAACGTAATAAGTACAAGAGCTGTAAGTGTGATGTGCAAAGTGCAAGTACATATCAAAATTTTATTAATAAGTCTGATTTTAAATACATGTACTGCAACATGATTCAACATCCGTAGTTGGTGTATATAACCAAAAGCAAAACAAATATATATCTGATCTCAGTCAGTTTGACGTGAGGAGGTTAAACCTTATCTTAAATTTCACTAAGCTTTAGCAACAGTAAAATTTTTATTGTCGTGTCACCCTTGTGTTTTATCTGCCAGGCCAAATAGATGTATAGATTATACCACTACAATATTAGCTCTCCGAACAGTTATATGAAAATTAATGATTCTTTCATATAATAAATACTATACCTATGCATATACCAAAAGTATTACACATACAGTATAAACAAAAACAGGTCGGAAATATTTGGTATGATACATATCTAGTCCAAGTCCACCGCACCGCTGGAACCAAACATTAGTAAAAATGTAATTAAAATTGCTTTTTGATTTTGTAGAGTAGAAAACAGGGCACATAAACGCTCCGGCTACTGTGACTGTATGATTTGATGTGAGCCATACACAATGTATTCATATTCATATTCAATCAACTACTCCAATAATTCAAATTGCGACCCGAGGATATTAGTGTGGTACATTTCTCCGAATGCATACGTCCGTGAAGACTGTGACTGTTGACAGGTCAA
Source organism: Pogonognathellus flavescens (assembly GCA_019776165.1). Classification (NCBI taxonomy): domain Eukaryota; kingdom Metazoa; phylum Arthropoda; class Collembola; order Entomobryomorpha; family Tomoceridae; genus Pogonognathellus; species Pogonognathellus flavescens. Next base: position 3,899 of record JABASD010005290.1, on the reverse strand, counting down.
CCTAAGTGAGCTTTAGTTCAGTGATGACACAACGGAGTTACTAAGCTGCTACTAAATTGGTGCATAAAAAATTACCTACTCGGAAACAGGTGGTTCTTATCTCTATCTGTGTATTATCCAGTCGTAGGCCAGTCATACTTTGCTCTGTACACTTGGCTGGTATAATTACCATTATGAGTTGTGACTTGTGAGCATAAGTAATGACAGAAAGCGTAAGTGACATATGGTCTTGCAGTAGTGCTACTTGTACATATTGTACTATGGACAGACGGAAAAATGCTTTTTACATTGAACGTCATGGTATGTTCTACAAAGTAGATAATACATCTATTTATGAGCTGTTCAGAATACTGCGGATGCAGTGTTGACTGTACCTTATTGTTAAACCGTATACTACACAAGTGACGTGGTTGGTTACTGCCTATAGTTTTTTAAGAAACTAATTTCGATTTCCTGTAAATGCTCCACTCAAAAATATTGCCATTTTATTCTTACGGGTGATATCAAGGAAAGTAACAGAACTTCTCAGTACGTTAAGTCCCAGAATGCTGGATGTTTACTAACTGCTCACGTTAAGAAATAACTAAAGCTAAAGAAACTGAAGGAAAGAGCTAAAATCAACCTAATATGCAATATTGTAATAAAATTAATTTATACCATGAAATGATAGCCGGAGTGATTGCTTTAGAATTCTACCAGGATTCCTATCTGACTCATACGAGGACTGAGGACTGTAGTATGAAAAATGGATGTTCAATACCATAACCAAGGCTTTTAATTATTCAATGATGTTTGTTTAGTAGGTATGCTATTGGTGTGACTTGCTACAGTACACAAAGTGTGTTCTAAATAATGATTGTATGAATTGACGATGATGATGATGTTGACATTATTCTATCACTAATCTCGAAATAAAAAATATATTTAATGGGTACGGTCATCTTGTGTGTGGTGATGCAGCTTTAGCTTATTTGGTGCATATGTAATAATGTGACATGTATGAAAGATCAATGAAAACAAAACAGGTCGTATGAAAACACTTGTATTGGTTTATGGCGTAATCAAAGTTTATTATTCATGTTCATTGTATTCAAATGTCTAATACACTACATATGTAATTATATTTATATATAATATTTATATAATTTTTATAAGTATAATACTAAGGTCTAAGATACAAATAAACAAGAGCGATATTTCATTTAATAAAGCAGATCAAACATAATCGTTGTACATACATCTCTCGCAGTTTGTTCTCGGATTAAAGTATTAACCGCAAACGAAAACTAGTGGAAACAGATACTCTCCTAAGAATTATATTTTATTAGCAAGCTTTGCAAGTTGAGATATACTTGAAGAATCTTAAAAATTACTTTTCTAACTCTAATACTACTACTCTACATGTGTTTACTATATGTATATATATTTTTACATTTAGTTTATAAGTATAATGTGTATTATAAGTAGTATAGCGTAATATTTATATGTAAAATACATTAATTATAAGGATGAATAATGACTATTCAGTTTGTCACTACGCGATAATAACAATGGCACTGTATCGTGTACTGTGTAATTGGACATAAGGTGGATCAAAGTAACAAACGCATTTATTTCTACTATACACTAAAAGGTATAAGCATAACAGCTATCCATATATCGTTGTAGCAATAATTATACGTGTATTTGATTTCTTTGAATTCATTACTCGTCAACAACCTTGGCTACTCAAATCTACTAATCTACCATCGGAGGACAAGACTGAAGTGAACACACAGGGCAATAAAGTAATTTTGTGCGATTTTTCGAATTTTAGTTGGAAAGGGGAGATGACATGCAACCACTGTCTTCATGTTTGACCAGAAGCGACATTCGGGAGAATGTTTTTGAACATGATTTGCATGAGTATTTCTTGACTTCAGAATGAGTTTGGAGATGAGCTCGGAGATTTGAGCGGTCGGCAAAAGCTCGGTTGCAATGTTGACAAGCAAACGGTTTCTCGCCTGTGTGAGTGCGAATATGTCCTTGGAGAAGCCATGGTCGGGAGAATGCCTTGCCGCACAAAGTGCATTTGCATGGAAGAGTGTGGGTTCGAATGTGCATTTTCAGAGCACCCAGGGAGACATAAACCTTCTGACAGTGCTTGCAGATAAATGATTTTTTATTTTGCGAAGCGCAATGAAATTGCAAGTGCTTAGAGAGTCCCGAGAATGTCGAATAGGATTTGTTGCAATCAGGGCAATGGTAACGGACACTGCCATTTACATTTGTTGGAGCAATGGGTGGTGAATGACTACTGGCTGAAGATGCTCCACTACCACAATGATTACCATGACTGATAACGGAGTCCCTGTTGACCCCAGAGCTGCTGGAACAGTGAGAGTGAGACTGAGTTGATGGTGGATAGTAGCAAGAAGGCTCTTTCTTAATTGCTTTGACTGCTTGTGGTTGTACTGCACTAGAATGATGATGGTGGTGGTGATGGGGACTGAGAGATAAATCCTCAACCATTCGTGGATGTGGATGATGATGAACTACAGTCATAATTTCAGAAGGACTTACAAGCATTCGTGTGCGTTGTTGATGATGATGAGAAAGCTGATGCTCTTCATATTTGATTGCAGTTGGATACGATGGCTCTGTTTTCAATGGTGGAGATACATGAGGCGGAGATCCTGATTCTCTTGAGATGAAAGGGGCATAGTGAGATGAGAGCTGAGTTGTTGCACTAGTTCTTGGGTAAGATGGAGAAACTCCTCCAACGTAATATTCGCCATGAGAAGAACCAGTGTTTTGTGCAGGGTAGTTAAATGGCATGAATGGAGATACTCTTGGCCACATTGCGGGTGGATTGAGACTGATTGGTTCCAGAGGTCCATTAGATATCGTTTTCAGTGGCGGAGGTACTGGCAGGTAAGTTGGATGAGAGTGAGACGATAATGATGACACGTACGGAGATCCATAATGGTTTGTGTAGGTTGGTGATGATGAAGCGGACGATGAAGGTGACGGAATTTCTCCTCGTCCAGCGACAATAGCAATTGGTGGTGGAGACGCAGTTTGAGGACTGTCTTTGTTTGTCAATCTCAAGTCTTCCGGTTTTGTGGAGAGGTTCTCTGGCTCACTGATACAATTGATTGGCTTTGGAGAGCAACCTGGAATAACAAGAAAAATTGAACAGGTAAGTATGTTTGTTCTACATGGAGAAAATTTAATTAAGAATGTTGTCTGTCAATGACCTCAGGTAAACCTCAATCGATTAGAATCTTATGTAAATCAATTTATATGAGAAAATGAGTGAGATTCGTCTGTCTTATTGATGGAGAGACAGGGAAATAGCAATGCATTCGATTCGGCCTTTATATTTGTAAGCTAAGCCGCCTGAACTATCAACTATCTCCAGACATCGCATTATTGTATCCGTATTACTTTTACATTGCATTTACATAGCCTTTTCATTTACAATGAATAATCAAAACGAAGATGAGAGCAGGAGCAGGTAAGCAGCAGTAGCACTGGTTGCTGCTGCCGTGTGAGGTTGCCTTCGTTTCTTTCAAGACTCGTCATAAAATTAAATGAGATGCTCGTACTTTCCTTCACTATAAATCTTTCTTGCTCGATTCCACTTCATTGTTGTTCAAGTCAATATGCCTAAGGTAGAAGTACTTGCATAAACTACACATGCCACATGCCTACTGTTTACTAGAACGCAGTAAAATAGCACTTTGTTCTCATAAGAGTTTTATTTCGACTTTGTAGACTGATTTCCCTTTAACTTTACCTTTCTTCTTTTACTACCTTTGCATTATTAATGCATCGCAAGATGTATTTATAAGAATAGGTATGATGTCCGTCTGTCTGTCCGTCTGTCCGTCTGTCGTCTGTGCACAAAAATTATA
>JABASD010005289.1:0-12807 GCA_019776165.1 Pogonognathellus flavescens | reverse complement strand
CACCATCACCTCCAGGGAGATTCAAACTGCTGTACGTCTTCTCTTGCCCGGAGAATTGGCCAAACACGCCGTCTCAGAAGGAACCAAGGCCGTCACCAAATACACCTCCTCCAAATAAATACAAAAACCAACAAAAACGATTCACAACCAACGGCCCTTTTAAGGGCCACCATATCTTACAAAGAGCTAACAAATTAATAAAAGTTCTATACTTTCTAAATATCCGTTGATTTATTTGTTTTGTGCATACATACTTACAATGGTTTTAAGACAAGGACGTACCGAGGGGGGGTGAACATGGGGCACGTGCTCCCCCCCCAAATTCCGGGAAAAATGCAAAAAATCGGCAAAATTTGCGCGAATTTAGTGTACTATTTTGCACTAAATTTATTGTGCCCCCCCCCCAAATAGAAATCCTGGGTACTCCCTTGTTTTAAGACCATTTTACCAAATCCAACAGATTTAGATATCACTATCACTAACCTTTTACATTCCAATTCTGAACTTCTTAGAATTTCTTGGAGATAATAACCCTTGTGTGTTAAGCTTCGATAGTAATTGTTAACTTTTAGTAATAAGCAGTTTTTTCTAATTCCTGAAGGACGGAGGACTCGCCCTCATTTTATCGTTTCATTTTATTACATGATATGAGGCATAATTAAAATGTGATGGATAACTAATCCTTCGAGTTATCAAAATGTGTGATTCATCGATTTCAAAGGCCTTTTGAAAAAATTTAAAAGAGAAACTAGGAACTTGGGGAAATAATATGGCAAAGAGCTCATGCAGCTCTCTTCGGGTTATCTCGTTATTTGACCGATTAGAAAGAATAAAATCTATTATACTTCATAGTATTTAATTGATAACAACAATTAAAAATTGTTAAATAATTGAAACCAGTTAAAACCAAATTGTTTATCTTTTATTAATATTCTCAAGTTTATTATGCAAACACTATTGCACTATTAGGGATAATTTGGGCGTACTCATATATGTAGAAAGTAATAAATAACAATAAGAAAGATAACAAAATAATGTTTGCAATAATGTTAGATGAGACTTTACAATCTTTCTATCAGTACTGAATAAAACACAAGAAGAAAATATATATATTTTCTTATATATATTTATTATATATAATGAATTAATGTCTTTCCCATTTGTACCCTAACGAAATGTTTGTGCAAAACAGTTTCCATTAATTGTACTTGTAAGACTGGATAATAATATTTTGGTGTAGACATTTGATGGTAGTTGTGGAAATTGTGTTTGCTGATGAAGGGAAATCCAACACTAAAAAAACATCGTGGGAAAGCAATGTCGCATGTAAAGTCTCAGAGAAGAATTTAATCAGTCAAACCTTGCTATTAATTTGTTTAGTAAGCTATGGGGTTAGCATAAAAATGGTACAATTTTAGTGTAGCAAATATGGGAAGTTTCGTAAAATGGCATGCAAAAATAAGAATGTACAGAGTACAGAATATGTATGTATAAAATCAGTCGACAGTGCAGTGGAATTAAGTCTTTTCTATTCTATGTATTACTTATTCATACTAATACTGTTTATAGCAGCAACACAGCAACAATCCTCATACTGATTGTGAGCTTAGTTAAATTATGTGGGCTTGTGTGTTCACTACCCCTTTTTGAAGATTTTATAATTTGTTTCGTGTCGTCACTCACATCGTAACGATTAATTAAAGAGCAATAATGTTTATTATAGCAATCTGCAATTGGTGCTACAGTTTAGGTTTGGTTCTTTGGAATACTTTCCTATATTGTATAGACGACATAAAATTCAAACTACGAAACAGAAGAAGTGAAAATGTCAATTTGGAAAATATTGAAAACGAAGTGGTAATTGTCACAGGTGCCAATCGTGGATTAGGTAAAGGAATTGCATTGGAATTTGCGAAACGAAAGGCAACTGTTATTTTGGGATGTAGAAACATTGAGAACGCACAGAAAGCCTTGGAGGAGATAAGAAACGAAACTGGAAATAAAAATTTGGTAGGACTCACTTTATACTTTGCTGTTTGCTGTATCAAAAATGTAAAGGGATTGTTCATTTGTTTTACTTAATTGAAATGCTTGCAGGATATAATTCATTTGGATTTAACGGATTTGAATTCGGTTGAAAAATTTGCAACAACTGTCTCACAGCGCTACCCTAAAATAAAAATTTTGGTTAATAATGCTGGATTTGCAGCTGGCCAAACTAACAATCCGGATGCGGAAATTGTTAACGGATTTAATGCTATCATGGCTGCAAATCATTTCGGGCATTTCCTGTTAACAAATTTACTATTGGAAACGCTTCTCAAATCTAATAACCCAAAGTAAGAATTTGACAAGTATTTGATTGACAGGTTTGCAATGCAGAATGTCGACCGCTACTGCTAAAAAATATCTAAGGGACATTACGATTAAGTCACACTGAAGAATTATTATATTTTTCTTGATGTGTTATTTTTGCTTAGAATCATTGTGGTATCATCCACTGTGGTCTTGTCATCAAATCTTGACCCTGAAGATCTGACTCTTCAGAAATCTGGATTTGGATTATTCGATGGTCTGCCGTACTCAAACAGTAAACATGCAAATTGTTTGTTTGTTGCTGAACTGGCTAAAAGAATGGAAGAGTCTGATTTAAAGACTTATTCTCTATGCCCTGGTGTGGTGTTTACGGATATTATTGATCAACTAAGTCTGTTTTCAAAAATATTATTTCATATAGGGAAATGGTTCATCGGCAGTTACCCATCAGAGGTATACCCAGATTATAAAACATTATCTAGTAGTTATATCGTTGCATTATACTATCACACGATATGACGTATGAAGCATAATAATAATTTGATGGAATGGAATATTTTATAGGCAGCCCGTTTATATGTATTGCATATGGCGTTATCCAATCCTTCACGTTATCAAAATGGGATGATGCATCGATTTCAAAGGCCTTTTGAAAAAATAAACGAGAAACTAGAAAAAGAAAAGGAACTGACGGAAATAATGTGGCAAAAGAGCTCAGAACTCGTCGGGTTATCTGATCGATTAAAAAAAAGGAAATCTAGTTTATTTCAGTGTTTAATTGATAATAATAAGCAAAAATTATTAGATAATTGAAACCAGTTAAAACAAAATTGTTTAGCTTTTATTATTTTTCTCATAAGCTCATTTTAAAGCCTGGATATTTACTTATTAAATTTATGTCTCTAAAATATTTACATAAAGGACAAAATATTTACCAAAATATTTAAGAATTTGAGCTTAAATCATAGCGAAATAGCGTAAATATACTAACTAAAATCTAACTTAACTCGAAAGGAAGTTGATAAAATTTAATATATTTATGCATACACTTTAGAACTTCATTTACTTTAGAAATGTGTGGGAGCTAATAACTTATGCACACGGGCGTAACTAGGATTCTGAAATAAGGAGCACGAGGGTAACAAAGGAGCAAATTTTGTGACGGTGGGCTGAAACTTTTTTTCAACTGACCCTTTTTTCCGTATATTTTTGAGATGCTCAAGAACGTTGGCCAACGTCCTTACGTTGGCCTATATGCTCGTACAAAAATATGAATAAAAAAATTCCAAGAAAATATAATCATATCTGTCACCATATTTGTGGGCTTTGATTACACCAAATCATATTATATTATGCTTGGAAACGTAACTGTTGTAGGCGTTTTATCTAAATTCTAATAAGGACTGCGTGTGGTATAAGATAAAATTAAATGCAAATGTCAAAAGTTCATAAATACAAAAATATTAATTTCTGAATTATTGAGGACACCAAAATTATATTCGTTTTGTTCATTATGTCTAAATGCATTGAATGCTTCTAGTTCTGGAAGTGGTATATAAAATATAAAATATAAGATCAGCTAAAATTGAAACTACCCAAACTGACCGGAAAGTAACAAAGTGGTTTGGAAAACTCGGAGACATAAACAGACGACAATACAAGATACGTATAAACAGTTTCAAATCAATTAGTACAAGTTCGCAATTGTTATAAACCTAAATTGATAATCATATCGATCATCCTAAATTAAATGTTTATTTTTTATTTAGTTTGAAAATTATAAATCTAAGTGCTGAAGAAATGGCTTCCACGTTAATTATACCTTGATTTTTAAGAGAAAAAGGCAAATTATAAAATCAGCAATACAAAATAAACTAATAAAACATGAACATGTTTGCAATGGAATTTTAGATGAGACTTTACAATCAGTTCTATTAGTACTGAAAAAAACACACGTAGAAACTATTCCGTATATTGTGAATCATTGTCTTTCCCATTTGTGCCACAACTAAATATTTGTGCTTTGTGCTACACAGTTTCCATTAGTTGTACTTGTAAGACTGGATAATAATATTTTGGTATAGACATTTTATGGTAGTTGTGGAAATTGTGTTTGCTGATGAAGGGAAATCCAGCATTTAAGAAAAACATCGTGGGAAAACAAGGTCTCATGTAAATTCTCAGAGAAGAACCATTTTAATAAGTCTAGCCTTGGTATTAATTTCTTTCATTGAAAGATACGTTGGTAAGCTATGGGTGCAGCATAGAATTGAGACTACAATTTTAGTGCTGCAAACTTAACATCACTATATAGTTACTCTCCATTGACTTGGTGCAATTACAAAACATATTCCAAAATAAATTCATTTGAAAATTGTAGATAACAAATTGTGTGCTATTTTGGTTTCTTAATTTTCAAGAAACTGCAGCAAAATGAATCCTTTTTTTCTGATGTGTGTGATGTTGGCAGAATTTCTTCGTGATCATCGCAGATATCGTAAAGGCACAGGTATACGTGATGAGGAAGAAATACTCGGAAAAGTTATAGTGATAACCGGTGCTAATAGTGGAATTGGAAAATCTGCAGCAATGGATTTCGCTTGTGATGAGGAAGAAATACTCGGAAAAGTTATAGTGATAACCGGTGCTAATAGTGGAATTGGAAAATCTGCAGCAATGGATTTGGCAAAACGAGGTGCAAAAATTGTCTTGGCCTGCCGAAATATGCAAAAGGGTCAAGCTGCGCTAAATGAAATAAAAGAGAAAACTGGAAATGAATGTTTGGTAAAAAAAATTGAATACTTATTGAAAAATATATATTATTAAAATATTATTGAAATTCCGAGTGTTTCCATTGATTTTGTAAAGGAGCTGATCCGACTAGATTTATCAGATGAAAACAGTGTACGTGAATTTGCAGCTAGGGTGAAAATTAATTATCCTGAAATTCACATTTTATTAAATAATGGTGGACTAACAGACTTCAATGATAGCAAGAAAACCAAAGAAGGATATAGTCTTACGATGGCCACAAATTATTTCGGACATTTTCTGCTGACAAATTTATTATTAGATAATTTGAAAAAAGGAGCAACTGGAAGGTAACGCACGATTTAAAATGTTCATACTTCTGAAATAAATTGATACTATTTTAAAATTCTAACTCATTTATATGATGTTTTGATTGATCTTGTCACAGAATTATAAATGTAGTATCTTCATTTCTGATGATGCAAAATATGGATATAGACGATATTCCTATGAAGAAACACATACCCTGGTACCGCAAATGTGGTAGCGCCGGCTACAATAATTCAAAATATGCCTTGGCGCTTTTTACTAAAGAACTTGGCAAACGATTGAAAGACACTGGCGTTACAACTTACAGCGTGTGTCCCTGTATTGTCAATACTGATTTTTTAGTTGACGAGCCAATCGTATTGAAGTGTGCATTTAAAGTTAACTCATATTTCTTTGGATTGAGTCCGGACGAGGTGTGTAAATACACATAATATCTATTTAATTTCTAATTGCAAGTTTTTTAATATGTATATCATTTGAGTTATCTAATTTAAATGGCTTCAAATTAATTTCCAGTGCGCTGATGAATATATAACCCATCTTGCTCTGTCCAAAAGCCTTAAAAATCAAACGGGGTTAATGTGGAGAATGCGAAAACCATTAGAAAGAGCGAATAAATCTTTGGATGATAAAATAGCGGAGAAGGTGTGGCAAAATACAATGGCAATCTTGCAATTAGATGACTACGGAATAAACTCCGTGTGAACCCTTAGGGCAGCATTTTTCTAATTAAATTATTGTTTATCAATTTTACACTTACTTATTTTGATTTTGTCAGTAGGTCACCCGCTATCTTCTATAAAATCACCAGGTTCCAATACGTTATTATTTGTCTCATGTTATATCTGCTCGTTCCTCCATAAGCAAAATGTAAAAAATGCTGTAAGACCATACAAATAATTGCTAACATAAAATTAGTTCTTCTTTGGAATCCAAACCCTCATAGGATTAACTACTGTTCTAGAGTCATTTTGTTTGTTGTTAGAATTAAAAATTTAACAGGGCATTTCAGATATTGTATTCATTATTCACTCCCTACAGACTTCCGTCCATGAAGCCGATTTCTATTCACATAATAAAATCACCCTTTGCCCTTTAGCCATGTAAGGGATGTTTTTCTAGTGATATAAATATAAATATAAGGATAAAATAAATACAACAATGTTTTAAATAATCTAGTTGTATTCATAAATGTATCTCGTTTCCCTCATCCCATTATTATAAAACATTTTATATAAATTCGATAAATAAAAGGAGAAGTTCCCGCGCATGTTTTTCCAGTGACCAGACGTCTTTTTAATGAAGGGATAGGTATTTCTGTCCTCACTTTTACTGATTGTAATTGTAACCGATGTTTGCATGTAATTTGTTTAGTTTTTATGCTACTATTAGGATGTAGTGCGGTCCCGGATGTGTTTTTAATATCTCTGGAGTTTTCTTTACGATGCGTCCATGCAGCGCTGACATTAATTTTATATATGCAATACAGATAGTGTATTCTTTCTACCTGTTTTCGTATAAAAATTGATGTCCTTTGTGTGGCCGGATCTGAAAATTGTGTGTCATTTATTGTCGCTGTTATTATATATTAATTGCACCGTATCGGTGTAATTGGTAAAAAGTTCATTGGGAAGTTAATTAGCAGTATTTGTCAGGTTACTTATATTTTGTGGTAATTAGACATGCAAATGTTTTTGCCAAGTTGACGTTTATAAAAGTCTCATGCAAGAATGATTATTTTATTATCATTAATTATAGTAGTACAGAGTAACGCCCTAGTTTGACCATCTTTCGCAATATAAACCTATAGTATGTGATTGTATAATAATTACTTTGTAAATATTTGCTACCGAAATAATGACATAGGTGCAACTATAGTTAGCACTGCTATTATACACGGGGTACTAATAACACTGCGAGCTAATATTGACTGAGGGCTAAACGAAATTTGTATTTGGAATCAGGAGAGAAAACATATCCAGGAAAGGTCAATAACTTGGTCCAATGGGACGAATACCTTGTAAATGCCCCAACCTGGCATGGAAATAAGATTGGCAGTAGCATTCCATGTACTAAGCGAGTAGTACCTACTACCCAGTGGTTAATATTTTTTGCTGAAAATTTCTGGTATTTAGTAGTTAATTCAAGTTCACCTAACCGCCAATAGTTTCAAAATTATCTTTTAAAATTACTTTAGTCATTAGTTATCCGTTGTGTTGAAAAAGAACTACCTAAGACCTAAAATAAAAATCTAATATTAAAGTCAATAATTACTAATTAAGATCAACACGTAAAAATAAGTAAACATGCAAATCTTTACCGCAACTACATGGTTTGTGCAAAATGCACAATATTTAGCAAAACGATTTGGAGTTTCAGACATTGAAGAATTACATTCTGAGGAATTTCACCAAATAATACCGTTGTTTAATATCATGTACTATCTTTGCATGTGTCCATTCCGTATTAAAAAGACAGCTTCGACAATTTATAAGATCCACACAAACAAAATTCAACAGGTACACATTTTACTATCAAACTCCTTTTATACTACTTAATATTATTTGGGAATAAAATGTTTGATAGTTATATTTGAAGTGCACGATACGCAATTTTTTGCAGATTGTTACGTTGACCTTTAATGCAGTCGTTGTATGGTATACTTATTGGACCACAGAAGTGACATTTAATTTTGTCGAAAAGCCACAAAAGATATTTGCCACTTTGGAAAAAATTTGTGTCACGCTCGAGACGGTCGTCGGGATCTTCATTTTCTGGAGACATAAATTTGCAATTGAGAATCTTTTAAAAACTTCACAAAAGAACCGGACGAATGCCAGAAATAAAGTTAGTATTATTACTGTTATTAATACAAAAAGACAAAAAAATAATTATTTTTAATAGTGTATTTTTCATTTTCAGACCCTCCCAACTCTCATGGGGTGTTTCATTGTTATATGGTTAGCTGACTTGTTTACCTTTTATGTGTGTTTTATATGGAAATATGGTTGGAGAAACATCACTGAAATTCATCAAGATATCAATAAGCTGGAAATGTTTGGACTGGACCGTAGTAAAAATATTACATTCGCCGAGAATGTATTTTCTGCTTTTACTGTTTTGACAGCGGTTTACAAAGACTTATTTTACACATGTTCTTACTTGAGCGTTATCATTTGTTCCTACATGATGCACAAAAGTAGTCAAATCTTTGTTAAGTTTTTAAAAAACGAAAACGTCGAAATCTCTAAGGTTTGCATGATAATATATATAACACGTTTCATAATAGTATAAAATCTAATTTATTTTTATTTTTTAGATACCTACGAGATATAAACATGTTCGTGACATTTGCGAATGTATCAACCGTTTTGTGGCATTTTTAGTTCCACTACAAATAACGAGATTTCTTTGTTGGAACCTTCACACAGTTATTGAACACCGACATGCAATTTCAAACGATTTCATATTTATGTGGGGCACCTTAAAGTATGTTCTTCTTGAAACCTCCATTCTGTTCTTAGCAGCCACAGCAAATCATAATGTACGTCAAATTTTCTGTGATTTTATGTTAACTATTTATTATTGCAATTTATTAACAAATTATTATTGTAGTACTACCTAAATGACACCGCCTTTTTGAAGGTGTTGCGTTATTTTAAGTTTTAGTACAGTACATTCATTTTTGTAGAAGGGATAACCCCAAGTCTTGCTTTAATATTTGATGATATTTCCAGATAAACTATTTAAAGGAATGGTTGAAGGAGTACGAATTAAACGAGGTTTTGGAAAGAAAATTGGAAGAAGGAGAAAGTAGAAAACACGACAAGAAAGCTTTTAACATGCTGTGGTCCCAATCGTCATCCACAAGCATGGGGTTGTCATTTGGCTATTTGTGCACAATTACTTACGGATTTCTTGGAACGGTATGATATTTCAATAATTTCAATCCTTAACTACGTTATTAAAACTGCTGTAATTTAAATTTACAACTCTAATATTGTCTACCACGCTTATAATTCTCAAATTAACTATTGTCACTGCAATACAGCAATATTTTTATTTTTGTAGCTGTTGAGTATTTATGTAACATACGCTGTACTTCAGTTACAATTCTTTCGCAGTGAAAGTTCACAATCAACTGCAGCTGAAACAAAGCCCGAAATACATACAAATGTCACGAGTTCGTTGAATGACTATTATAATAAGAACAACACGGAATAATACTCGCCCTCACAATTTCAATCAATTCATTAATAGCTGCAGCTTCATCTTTCAAATCTAACATGGATATATACAAAAGGTAAATGTAATAAATGTTCATACAAAGTGAAATATCGTGTATAGCTACCAAATATCGTGAATCTACATTATATATTATAGTAGATATCTGATAAATTAATTTTTCCAATAAAACTAATTTTTTTACAACTTTTTTTCCCTGCTTCCGAGTCAGTATTTAACCTCTTCTCATTTGAAATGTATTGATGCAATTTTTACTGCTGCTTTTCTGTATTACTACAAACATTTTTTACACATTGTCGAAATTTATTTAGCCGAGCTTTAAAAATACTCATGAAAAGCTTGTTGTTTTAAACGGTAAATAAAAATATCCCACAAAAAAGATTTAAAGATAAATGAATTTTATTAATGAATGAATTCTGTTTAAGTACATTGATTTTTTAGTACGTGTCTGTGAGAGACTCTATCATGAAACATACTGAAGCCAAAGTACTAATTAGATAATTTCAACTATTGTTGTTCCGGGTTAATGTTTGCAAGCAAAATTATTTTCCTAGCAACTGGAATATTATACTACATGTCAAAATTGAGTTGCTAAATTGAATATTTAAGCCCCATATGTGGATTAACCTGAAATTGCTGCTATTCAACATTGCGATTGTTTTGACCTTGGTTTTCTTCAGAAGGTACTTGAACGACAGTGTCTGGACAGTCTGGAGTCACCGGACCGCTTACAGTTTGCGCCCCTCCGCCATCTGAAGTCGGATCAGTATGGGGGGCATCCGCGACGTTTGGGGTTGGATTAGTTTCAAGGGTGGAATCTGCGAGTTCCCACTTGAAATGTGTGACGAGGTACAATCCAACTCCGCGCAGGATCATAAATGAACACACTGCGAAGAAATATCCAATCGGGGATTCATATCGCTTGTAACTATTCTCAGAGAGATTATTGACGATGATAATGCATAGCAGAGCCACCGAAGCAAATATTGCCACGATGGTGGTGGACCATGCAAACAGCAACCATGCTTTGCAATATTCAATGGCTGATTTTGACTCCTGCTTCTAAATAAATTGTTTATCAGAATAAATGTTGAAATTAACGACGACTTGTCGAAATAAATGATCAATTATTGCAGAAAGGAAAAGTGAATTATTTTACGTTTCGTGCTGCGACAATTAGTCTGATGTTCACAAATAGTGTAAGTATGCAGAAGCAAAATGCGTAGCCGTATATAACAAACTTCGCAACTGCAAAGAAGTTTAAAAATTTAAAACTTAAGTCCTAAATTGTTTACAGACATTAAAAAATAAAATGAATTTTTATTTTATAGTCAATGCTAAACGACATAACTTAAATTGGTATCTTACTTAGGGTTTCACCCCTGCTGTAGTAACCAGAACCCGCCAGGGGACCAGAAAACGCGAAGATGGAAATCGAAAGGACACAATGCACCACCTGAAAAATTATACTATTAATTATATTACGTTTTCATATAAATTGATGATATTCATTACAGCAGTGAATTGCTGGATCTGGATGTTTTCATAATTGACTACCTGTAAGAGGATGCTACATTTATCTTCCCTTATTTTTTTCCTTACACATAATCATTTAAGAAAGAACGTAAAATACAAAGATTAGAAAATCCGTTCTAACTACGGACTTGAAAATGCAATTAAATAAATTAAATTACGATTTTTGAACAATTGTGTCCTGCTATGACGATGTGAATAAAAATAACCTACAAGTAAACCAAGACCGTTTATACCGATCTTTGTAAATATTTCTTTTACTGTAGCATTTGCGTGTATTTTGAATATCCACTCTTTACCAAGTCAAATATGGCATACGAACTTGTGGCCACACGATACTTCATGGTTCTGCGATTTTGATTTGAAACTGGATACCCACCTCCAGATAAAAGTTATATCAATGTAGTATAATTTTTTTGTTTTTTATTACGGTATATATTTGAATGCTTTTCATTATGTGTCAATTTATTAACCACTAACAAGTTTGCCTTGAGAATAACGACTGAGAATAAAATATCTTCTGAACTCAAAACATTACTACGATCAATATTTTTCAACTGCCAATACACAATACAATAAACTCGAATATTATGTTAGTACATAAAATATATACTCTATTATATTTTTTGTTGCAAACTGTTTCAAGCACTTACTGTTATGGTAATTATAGAGTAGCACAAAAAGTGTATGAGAGTATAATGCTTGCATGCCTATTCAATTTTGTTGGTGGCATTCTATTGATAACCATAGAAAAGCTTTTATTGTACTTTGAGATAAAGTTTTAAAACGAAGTTCGAAAACTTTGTAGCAAAGACGATTATCTACAGTATCTAGGATTGTAATATGAAGGGTCACACTCCAAGCTAATAACTGTCCATATTACAACGCAATGCAAAATATTTGAGCAAAACTAAAAGTACAATGAACTGAATTTTTTGGTATTTTGACTGGTTTTGTTGTACATTCCAAAAGTGCCAGTGTAATTTAAGTTTGGTAAAATAGGGTGAATGGTTTCCCGGCAGGCCCGGCACCTTGTGCCCTTTTTAGATACGACGATCTACATGAATAGTTTAATGTTTGGTCATTTGTTTTGTAATTACATGTTTTGCGGCATATTAAAATGATGGACTCACAATCAGGTCAATGTACATTTTTACTGTTTTAATTTCTGTCATTTTGTTGAAACTTTCCATTGATAATATTTCTAGTAAAAGCGTAAGTAGGTATTTTCAAAAAGTATCATATAATATGGCTACAAATTTAAAGTTGTTTATCTTGAACGGAAATTAAAACTTCTGTATATGATTACACAAATCGATATGAACAAAATACCAGGATAGAGTCCCAAAGAATAATTAATATTTAAAATTTAATTGTTACTACACTGTGATAGTGCTGACGATTGCAACCTTTACAATAATCTTAAATTGGTAAAAAAATATTTTGGGAATTCGATACAATGAAAAATGTCTTTGCTAAAAAAACTACTGACCTAAATTATATGTTTTGTTCCATTTAATAATAAACCACCACACCCAGAAAAATCCATGGGAAAAATAAAAAGGGAAAAGGTAATTTCCATTATTTGGTGGAAAACGGAAAATTCTTTTGCCATTTTTAAAGTAAAACTTC
>JABASD010005288.1:0-12812 GCA_019776165.1 Pogonognathellus flavescens | reverse complement strand
GGCAGCTGATATTTTCACAGTAGTGTACAAATGGTCTAAGCATTACGTGGAAAAAATTTCATTGAAATCGGTGACACACACTTGTGAACCTTTGCTTGTTAGGTAAGTACACGGAAATATTTAAATATAGAATAAATATAAATATAGAAAGTATTTAAAAGAAGGTATTAGATACTTCCTTTCCTTCCAAAGAAAACATAACCCAAGAAATTGCAGAATGGAAATTCCAAAGCGTCTGAATCAAAGAGTAGATAATTTTGCCGTAGTCTCTATCTGACAGGAGACTTGTCATTATATAATAAGGAAATTATTTCAAGTAAGTGTTTCTATTTGTGATAGTTAAGCTGCAACGATGAAAACAACTAAATTACTCTTTCCGCATTATTAAACTGAATTAAATTACTTATGTGATTGTTTTTTTCCATGTGTAAGTCAACTTTTTTGCCTTTGTAAAGGTAATTAATGATGCATCTGTCCATATATTATAAAATAATATGATAATTGCCATATTCAAGGTTAACGATATTGTTTACGCGTAACAATAAAAACATTATCCAGACCAAACGTAAACAGGTTATAGGTACTGCGTACTGCATTACTGTACAGAGTTGGGTATATTAAGAATGCTCGACCTGTAAACAAAAAGTAGCCAGGGAAGAATGCAATAAAATAAAATATTCTATAGGTAGCTTTTATTTATTCTTAGCAGTTTGCGTAAACATTCAAGGTATGATTGATGGGATTCAATTGGAAATAAGCATTTTATTAATATTATAAAATTTATTTATAGATAGATGCGGTAGGCCTAAAAAGGGTAGTGTCACGTTTAAATAGTAATTAATTAATGTGCAATTTTAATAATGTATGGGTACATTATGTTTTATTTGCATGCTACGTGTCTTCATTCTCATTTATTCATTTCGTGTTTCAAATATTCATTTCAGCATTTTTTTAAATTTTAGACAAAAATTGTAACAATTTGCAATAATTTTTTTGGTTTTTGGTTTACTGGTTTATTATTGGTTATCAGTTATCAGGGTAAGTATATTGAATAAATTAAAGTTGTTTTGTTACTGCTGTAAACCAGAAAATAAAACTAGAAATTCTTGTTGTTAAACAATCATTGAGTTTTTATTCAGCCTAAACATGTTTCGATATAAAAAGTATTTGCAAATCTTTTTGGAGTGATGCAGGTGTGTTTGCATGTACATTGTACACAGACACAACATAATATTCAATCAGATCCACTTCGTTTGTGCATTGAACTGACCAAATGAAGCTGAGATTAAATTTAATATTCCTTATACCGTGCTTTTGTAAACAATGTTGTAATTGTGTGCTTGTATTAAACTAAAACTGCTTTTTCTCCTTTCACTCCTCATATACATTTTATGCATACATAGGCATTACAAATTTAGCTTTGTAGGTTTGCGCTTTGTAGGTTTGCACTTTGCAGGTGCCTTAAATCTTTACTTTTACCGATAGTATATTATGACAGATGCAAGAATGTAGTATTATTTCACAGTCAATTCACAATCGTTTTTTATTTTTATTTTGTGCAATGTTTTTATGTGCAAAAATATAAGTACAAGAATACAAGAGCATACATACCTGCTTTTTTATTTATTTTTTTATTTTATTGACTCATAATTGGACTTATTATTCACTAATATTAGTTAGGTCAGCTTTATTTAATTGAGGAAATCAAGCCATTACATTTTGAATTGGGTAATTTTTATTCTGTATCTGTTTAATCGAGTATAACCCATTAGAGTTGTTCATGAAAATTTTATATTTACTAAGGTTCATTCATTTATTCCTTGTTTCTTAAATAGTTTCTACATAATAATATAATGTAGATAATAATAATATAGATATCTATTTTCTGCATAGAAAATTCTCTCTCTCTAAAAATATCTTACTTCAAAAACCTTATGGAAAGTAGAGTTGGTATTCTTGGTATACATTATATAAGTTGCTATGTGATATAGTCAAATCCTATAGGTATGTTTCATAATAATGCAGACTTTGCAAACGATAAAAATACTGGAGAATCTATAGCAGGCGTCTGTTATTTACTCTGACAGGATTAAGTCTTAATATTATAAAGGATTATGCTGAAGGAAACATAAGATCAATCGCATTGGGCCACTTTACAAGTTTGCTACTAAAAAGAGAGAGAGAGGTTTGTATTAATTCACTATACTTATCATGGAGGAGAGTTTTAATTGCCCACTCAATGAGGATTTCCGCAATACGGAAGAAAATGATGTGTCCGACACAAAAATATTCATGCTAAAGGTGACTCCTGACAATAATTAGCAAAATCATGAATACAATAATATTTATTGTAGATAATATAACATTTTCAGCTTACAAATTATTATTTCATTATCACTAGAATGAACCAAATGCTCCAACGTTAACGAAATCAATGTCTTACGAAGAATTTGTTTTGTACTTTTTGCGTACAAGTGATGTAATTTGTGTCAACAGTGATTGCGGAAAAAACGCAGGAGAAATAGATGTAAACGAAGATCCCACTGCTTTTACAACTAAAGATCACGTTAAGTTTAATGCAAACAACTACACAGAAGAGTCTTCATTCAGGGAAGTCACTGATAATAATTTAGCAGCGGGTGAGGAACAAAATAGTGCAACGACTGTAGAAAAAGAGTCATTATTCGACAATGACGATCTCTGGACCTGGACCAATGAGGAATTTATTATTAAAGATATTTTCAACGAAAGTTTCACATCACTGGAAAGAAAACAATCCCCCAATATAGATATTGGGGCTGGGGCAATCATTCACTGTGAAACTGAACCATGTAATAACTTTCTGGAATGTGCGAATGATTTAGGATCAAAAATAGAAGAATCCCAAGATAATAGTGTAACAATGAGTACTAATTGTCAGAAATGTGGGAAGTCACTTGAGTTATCGGAACCACAAAATAAAGAGATGTCAAAGCAATTGAGTTTATTCAGAAAAGCAAAAAAGAAACTTCGTGTTTTGAAAGATGAGCTGAATAAGAAAAACAAAACGAAGAAGCAATTGAATCGTCGTATACAGCAAGAAATTGATTTGTTGAAGCTTGTTCAAAAACAGTCAGAAAACTATGTGAATAACATAATGCTTGCAAGGGTCAAACTTCAGGTTTTGATAATGACATCAGTATTTTTCCACTTGAAAACCAATGAAATAGAGAATCTTTGCTACGACATGGAACTGAAATTAGGCAGACAAAATTTTGATGCTGAGGTTAGAAATATGGATAATTAAAATAATTTGTCAGCATGAACTGCTTATTTATTTAATGTTGCATTTAATATTATGACCACATGATCTCTCTATTCTAATTTCTCACTAACATCGACATATTACAATTACCAACATTGTGTTACCTTCAGTAGAAATTGAAAGAATTTATTAAATTATTTAGGAGAAGCAAAATGAATTGGGAATTCAGGAAGAAGAACAAATCTCCAATTTGAGAATCTTGGAAACCAGAAAAGAAGCTTTGTGGGATTTGGAAAAAAAGCTTGTTACTTATAATATGTTACGTCGAAAAGTGGAAGAAATTAAAAAGCATAATGAAGCATGGTAATCTCATGTAATTTCACATTTCAAGAGAAATCATTTATTTTAACTTTAACCATTATTAAGATTCATTAATTATCAAGGACGTACCCAGAGGGGGCNCCCCCCCCCCCAAATTCCGGGAAAAAGGCAAAAAATGTCTAAAAAATAGCAAAAAATCACCAAAATTAATATGAGACTCTTTCGCACTAAATGTATTGTGTGCCCCAACCAAATAGAAATCCTGGGTACGCCCTTGTTAATTATGTAGTTTAATTTAGTAGTAATTATTAATAATCCTAACAAAATCTCAAGTCGCCTCCATTTGGGAATCTAAAAATCCAGGTTAATTCCTTAGTTGAAAGAAACTATACCCTGGTCTGGTGCTTGTTCCTTCCATAACCGCGAATTCTGTTTTACGAGCTGTGAGTAACTTGGTTTTGTGGGTTCAAAAACTTTATTGAAGTTTTGTAATATTTTGTTACATTTGTTTGTGTTAAAATGTTCCTAAAATAGTTAAATATTTATTATTGGTGTAACTTCATGCTGAAATTGCATTTAAACTCTAAAATATAAACTTGCGGAGTGTACTTACAACGGAGCATGTGTTATTTTAGTCTTAGCTAAACTATTTAAACTCAGTGTGTGAAAAATTATATTTTTTTAATTCTAAAAGCTGATTTGGGCAGAAAACTAACAGAATTGATTGAAAACTGACAGAACAAGAACTTATTCATTGTTAATCATTACGCCAGTTGCAGTCATCAGTAACAGCTGACAGCACCTAATTAAATGATAACGGATAAAGAGTTTACACTGTATTAAATACTGATAAGTAAGGTGGTAAGGTGAGAATAATTTACTTAAAATGTTTGTTTACTTTACATAAAAGTAAAAAAATTCGATGTGTCAATATTTGCAGTTATTTGCTCAAGTGTAACATTAGCATTTCATACATCATTATGTCATAATAATTAACCAATAATGTTATTGTCATGTTCAATGTTTTATGTTTGACTTAACAGAAATGTCTTCCTGGATGGCAGAAGATTCGGAGGTATTTAAAAGGCCGTCAGTTCCTATTGCCCGAAGAACGATAACTGCTCTTAAAATTAAGAAATCGAAGACAAAAGCTAAGCCAGCAAAAAAGGTTAAATCTGAACCGGAATATGTACTACCAATTGCTTCAAAATATGACGAAAAGAAGAAGACGCAAGCGGGTACAAGTGCCTCGCCAGTGAAAAACAATGCAAAGACAACAATCAGTGTTTCATTCTCTTCAAGCCCTTCAAAATCGAATCCACCGACTGGAACTTCATTTCTAAGCCAGCGAAAGTTGGAAAACACAACGGTAAATGTTGGCGTCAAAACATTTGCTGGTACTTCGAAAATTTTATACCCACAAGCCCAGGGGAAAACAAATAAAAATAATATTACCAACGAAGAAGAAAAAGTCGCTAAGCCATTAAACAAACCAACTACGATTGACGAAGATATAGAAAGAGGAATGGATTTAAAAGTATTTTCAAATCTCCTCCCCCTAATGAGAGATACTATATCTCTGAAAACGTACAAATCCTTTTGGAGGGGAAATAAAGGCAAGTTGAAAGCAAAAATGGAAACAATCCCACAACGACCTCCTCCATTGAAAGTTTTAAAGTGTCCTGAGGAAACTACACAATTTTATGTTGAGCAATATTTTAGTAAGAGTGAAAAAAAGAAAAGACCAAAATCTGTCACTGATGAACAAGTTGAAGCTGACACAGAGGCAGAAATTGAGACTGAAGCTGAAAATGCTAATTCCGATACCAATGTTGCGAATATGGAACAAAGTGGTAACTTGCCATCTTCATCCTCCACCATCCCGACCAACCGCAATCTGTTTCAGGCAGTAAAAGAGGAAGATACTTATGAAAATAAACTAGAAGCACTTCGAAAGATGAGTCCGTTAGAACGACGTATACAAAAGCGAAAATGGAAAAGACGAATGAGAGAAGAATCGCTATTTTTAGGAGGAAATAAAGCTTTGTTTGAAAGACATTTATCAGAATTGCGAGACTATCAACATCAAGATACGAGTAGAAAATTGCGGTATCAAGTTTACGGAGAACAAAAGACAGAAAAACAACGTATCAATGAAATCATCAATGCTTTAGACAAAGCCCGATTGTCCAAGCAAAAAATGCGCTTTCCAAAGCCTGAAACTGAAGAAGAAATCGAAGATAATGAGTTAACGACGCTTGTTGTGAATAGAAATGAACCGAACCTTGTTCATGTTGAATTCCCTGGTAAGATAAAGGACGTCAATGCTGCGATGGAGTGTTTTGGAGGAGAAAACAAACTTTTTAAAGTAAATTTAAATAAACGATTCACTTATCATTTTTTAAATTAACACCTTAAACATGTCATCAGAAAATAATATGTTTTTGTTTTTGTTCCAGTCATTAGGAGAATCGAAAAGGAAACTGGAAATTAAATTACGACCTTGGGATCCCTCTTGCAAGTCTTCTTTTGGAGATGGAATGACAACTTGTGGAATTCTAGTCAAAATACGACGAAAAAAGATTTTGAAAGTGTCAACCGATCCACCTGAAGAGCCGACGGAAGAACCTGAGTTAATTGACCTGGCGGAAGAAGCAAATAATATTTGTAGCGACTCCAGTGACGATGAAATCAGTAGCAAGGGAAAAATTACTCGGGATATGGCTAAAGTGACAGACGATGACGATTATTCACAAGCTGGGGAGAGTTATAGTGGGAATGGAAATAAACCAAAAGGGGAAGGGCAACTTCAAAAGGAAAGACTGTGGAAACCATTTGTTCAGAAACCGTATGTGTCTTCATCTGGTACTCTTATCTCAAAAGAATGGATTCTCAGTCAAGATGCGTTATTATCAGAAAAGAGAGACGAAAGGAGAAAAATAAGTCGAATTCAAAGAAATAAGGACCATGAAGATAAACATTGCATGTTGAATATACCTGACTTTAAAACTTTCAAGCCTTGTGACAGCCAACTGGAAGTAAATGTTCTTGGACTTGTGTCTCGTCAGTACAAATTCTTAACTTGTAGGTGTTTCATTTTGGCTTTTTTCTTATATACATATTTTTTTCTTTAAATTGTAATTTATTTTTGACAAATTCGGGTTTAATTTTTTTCAGCTCTTACCGATTTACAATTTCAACCGTTTAAAATGTTCGACAACAATCAAATATGTACAGCTGGGAAAATAGCGGATGTTTTTATAAATCCTGATGGTCCTTATCCTTACTTTAGTGAATTAATGCATCTTGGAAAGAGGATTCCTGAGTTTATACCTCCAAATACGTTTTCGCGTGTTTACAAATATTTCAATGAGTTTACAATGTTTGGGAACCAAAAATCCGGCGTAGAGGAAGATGCAAGTGATGCTGATGATACAGAAAGTAACGCCGATGAAGAATCAGAGGATGAAAAAATTACAAGTGTGATTGGACAAAAAAGTGGACGACCAAAGAGACTTGTGCATACTCATTTGTTTGATTTTAAAAAGACAGACAATGATTTAAAACCAAATATTGTTCAAGTTCCAAAGAAAGCTTACGATCGTGCTAACATGGATATAAAAAGGAAAGGTCTCAATAGTCAACGTGACGTTGTAGCAAAACTTTTTGACCAGCGACCCATCTGGACGAAATTCGCTTTGGAGCATAATACTTCTTATGACCCGAATACCTTAAAATATATTCTTCCTGGTATTGCCTATTTTACGATAAACAGCCCGTGGAGATCGGCCTGGGTTCGTTTGGGATATGATCCGAGAAAAGATAAAAATTCTTATGTATACCAAATGATGGATTATCGTGTTCCATGTAAGAAATCATATTAAAACTTTACAGGAAATTATTGTATCAATTCAAGAGGAAAGTCATGCACTAAATAATTATGTTTTGTTGGGAATTTTTAGTTATCTACCGAAAATACTTGGGATTAAATTGCGATCATGGATTAATCCACAATTTTTCTTATAAAGCTGGAACTGTTCCTCCTAAAGGCCAAATATTTTACCAGGTATTATTTTTAGACGCATAATATAATATATTCTTGTGCGATATCTCAAGTTACGATTTTAATTACTTTATCTAATTTATCTAAGTCTTTCGAAAAATAACGCTAAAGGAGTTTAAAATGATTGTTGTCCATGAAAAGTGTGTATACTCTCATAAAACAGGTTTTTATATTTTTTAGTGACATGATTTTTATTTTGTTAAATCTCACAGTTATGCGACATACAAATTCCAGAGGTTGAAGATTTGGTTGTAAGTTTGGGTGAGAAAATACTGCAGGATGATGACGTGAATTATGATCCTAAATGGGGTTGGGTTCCATCCGAGACTTTGGAATACGTTCGTTACAATATAACCCGTCACATTGAGTTACATCTTTACAGTTTAGGTAATCCAGTGCTATTTCTTTCTTGTCATATTTTATCTTTCCCAGCACACATATATTTGTTCGCCTTGATTTGTTCAAACCGTGTGGTGTGTGACTTTCCTTACAAAATACATTTTTTCTTGCAGATAAGCTACCTCAAGTCTATTCTTCTCAATTGGACCTTCGACCAGGAGAAATATTTCCACGAGACAAAATTCGTTTCTGCCATAATAGTCAAAATAAGAGGATTCGCCGTAAAAAAGCCACTACTACTTCCAGCAACAGAGCTAGTAGCAGTAGCAAAGCCTCGAAGGTGAAAAAAGAAGTAGTAGAAGAAGTATTGGACGGTTTGCCCCAACCGATTTACAAACACGGCGATGATGCTTCTACTTCACGTGTTACACGAAGTAAAACTGCGGCTAAAGCTTACAATCCTCTAGAAGAAGATACGCATTTATTTGGTGATACTCAAAACTCCTGGTCGTCTAAAAATACAAATCAAATGCAAAAAATTAAAGAAGAAGTAGACAATCTCATGAACACTTTTGAATGACACCAAACCAGCTGTAAGTTATACAGCCGCAGATTACTTATATCTAGTGTAGGATAGGATAGGATATAGAATAGTTATAGGTACGTGCACAGTACCTAATATAGTATAGAAATAATACAAATGAAAATACTCACAATTAGTACTAGACAGTTTCGGAGCTTTCTGCTACATGCATTTTTGTACATTAACAAGTTCTTAAAACGTTAAGAATATAATTACCTATGTATGATCACTTAAAAATGAACCCATCCATTTTTGTATATGTTTTTTGTTGTAATTAAGGTAACTGTAATTTATTATACATAAAATTGATTTTTTACAATGAAATAATTAATGGTTGTGAAGAATAATTAATTGTGTATGGTCGAGAGACACAAAACCACAAAGAGTTTATCATTATATATGCATTAAATACTTACATGGAAATACTTTTGGACGTTTACATTGTTGTGTCACAGTCTTTCAAGTCATATTGTATAGGAATTCATTTACCATTGTCATTCAAAGGTTATACTTAGGTTAAATATACTTTTTATGTACCATAAATACAATTTGTTACAATATATATACTTTTACTCTATAGAGACTTTGATTTGTCATGGAGGAATAATACATAATAGCCTAATACTAGAAGGGAAGTAGTAGGAAAAAGTACTGTCACTTTGCAGTGAAATTGTCAAAGGGAGGAGGAAGTGCTAGAAGAGCAAAGAGCTTTTAGGAATGAAATGGTAGTGGAAATAAAATCACAGCTCGTTAAGAGTTGATTGCGAGAAAGTGCATAAAGTCATTTTTATTTTGGACTGGTGTTCTTGTAGGGCGTCCTAAACTTTTCCTCGAGCCCCGTGATACTTTGATTTCGATTAAATTAGGTCCTTTCAAACCTGACTGAGTCACATTGGCAAAAGCAGATAGAATTTCCTCTCGATTTGTCGCAATCAGTGTGTTTTTGTAGCCTGAAGCTAAGGCAATTCCCGTTATCGAGAAAGAATCATTACAGGCTGCTGTTGGCTGTCCTCCCACAGAATCATGAGCTCCGTTGTTAAATACTACGTGGGTTAGATTCGGCGGTGATAGTCTGTAACAAGTATAAAACACAAAACCACTTTAGTTCGCATTACAACTAGGAAATACATCCGTAATGTGTAAAAAGCCTCAAATCTGAATTTCATCTAAAAAAAAGTTTTTCCAGTGATTTTCACAGCCTCAGGCTAAATACAAAATGCACTATAGCAGTAGAACCATCGTATACTTATAAACAATTGTAGATATCTTTTCTTACTATTTGTAGTTGTTAACATTGCAATTTTTTGTGCTACCGTAATAAATCTAAAAATCCAGGTTTGACGTTCTCAGCATTTTTGTTGCTGTTACGACTCCAAATCCAAGTTTAGTTTATTTATGATTACTGATGATAGAAAGGATTAATATTTCTCACATGAAGAAAGCAAATCTTATCAAGTTTTTTGTTTTTGTCAGTAAATCTTTCACTTCAGCATTGTGGAAACAGTAAAGTATCGTGAAACTAATGAATAAATCTCTAAGAATCATCGGAATGAACTTTCTTCCGGAAAAATATTAATTTTGTGTGATATCTGCGGTTTCCAGTTGCAACAACTCTTACAGGGTTTTGCCTCGCACTGCTGATGAAGATTTATTGCCCTGTTGTCATCTCAAGATGTATCTTCATCTCTATCTCAAAATAACCAGTACGACTATGATATAGAAATATTTACAGATGTCTAGAAACATTTATAGGGGGTAGTTTAGAGTTATTGTACAGTTAATGTACGAGACAGTTATTATTAAGCTTTGGGATAAAGCAATTATTTATGCTGGCCATCCTGAATACAGAAAACAGACGGAATTATATTTTACTGAATCTTCTCCCTATATATATTGAAGATCAAATGTAACAAGAATAACATTAGTACAAAGTTTCTCTTTGTATAAGATATGGATATTATGATATCATCGTTGTCCTATATATTTACGATGTTCCTTATGAACAGAGTTCATGGCTCAGTTCACCTCTAGGGAAGATTGAATGAATGCTCTTGGGAAACGCGGAGGGAAAATTGCATCTTCCCTTCCGGGAGCAACTTTCTCCGCATTTCATTTTCGGAAATATTGCAAGATTTCCTTATTGCAAATTGCAGAGGTATAAAATTATATGAAAATATTATTTGTCCTTTCTGCTACAGAAACATTCCAAAATCCCATTTCATAATAAATTATTGACTGTATTTTCAGTTTTCTCTTTGTCCTGCTTTTGTTACTCTGTGTAAATTAAATAGGTATACCTATAATAATGATATACATTTTTCTTTACTTAAAATTTAATCAAGGTCTGTTTTTGCAACATAAGGTAGACTAGGGAGTAGATTATGTAGGTAATAATACTAGCAGTCCTGGTAATTTAATAAAAAAAGTTGTCTTCAGAATATAAGTTTATGAAATGTGTGATAATATCACATATTTCATCATCATCATCGTTGTAGTTGTAATAAATTATCTTCTTCATTACATTTGCTGAATGATTTATACAGATATTTGTAATTTCATTAGGAATTAATTATTAACACGGAAGAATACTGAAGCTACATTTATTTTTAGTCTTGTAAGAATTAGTCCCACAAATTCTGATTTGCAAACCTCGTAAATTAATTAAGCGCAACAAAAGGTTGTTTTCTGCATGATTAACTGTTCTTGTAACGTAATAACAACAATAAACTGTTGTCGTTAGTAGGTATAGCTTTCATAAATAATGTGCAAACCACAACTACCTATATACTGCTATTTAGTACTTCTCTGTATATCTTGTGGGTTTCTCGACATTGGTAATTAAAACATTTCGCCAGATTAAATAATTGTTCAGTTCATTTGACTGAACATGCAATGAAGAGAGATGTAATTACTTGCACACAAAGAAAACCATAAATCTTATGCATTATCTCTCAGAAGAGTATTTGTGGTATATTTGTATATACAGACCTGTGTATAAAATCAAATCTAGTATTTCTATTGTTAACCTTTTCGTAGCTGAAATTATTGATAAAAGTTGTTTGCAACGGCCCATGTAACTATAGAAATTAAATATGTTGTACACCAAATGACCGAACAAGTAAGTTCTTTCCACTTCCACAATAAAAATATCAATTTCCACCCTCCTACCCAATTTAAAATTCCATAAATGAATGCCACCGCTAGAAAGCCGAAAAGTGGCAAAAACAATAAAATGAAACTGTATAACTTTGATTTCGTAATCAAATGATATTCATCTTTAATTTAACCAAAGTAAACACAATCTTATTTGCTTAAAATTGAAATACATAAATATATAACACTTTGACAGCACTTAAAATGATGACAGTTACAAGCTAACTGTTTAAGGCTAAAACACAAGAATTTTAAAACACCACAATTGATACTAATAAATATTAACAAATGACACGTTAATTGATGAGAATTCTTGTTTGATAATATATTCAATTGATGTAACAAAACTATCAAATACGTTTCCTAGTTTGGAATATCGGTCATTTCTTAGTAAGCCATTATTTTCATTGTCGATGAAGTGTAGACTTCCTTGAATATCTTCGAATCGATTTAAACTCATTACTTTTCCAAAAAATGGAGTCGCAAGCATGGATTCAGTACTCCATTAGTCTTTTATAGATGGTTTCTTTATGATACCCATTAATAATCTTAACGCAAGGTAGTTCCAGTATTCTGCAACTGTTAGTGGCTTCCATCCCTTAAATGCTTGCAATTTTACAGATTAGATTTGATTCACATACCGATTGCTTTCAACAATAATTTCATTTATACTGGCAGCGGTCAAGAATCATTGAAAGATGGTAAACGGTGTAGCATCTGCGATGGGTATATTAAAAGATGGGTTAATTCTTGAATTCCCATATTGATACTCCTTGCCATCAGGGATAATATTTACATTTTTTAACCATTCAAATCGGTTTCCTTCTTGGTGAGTAACTATTTCTTCAGTTCCACTTAGGGATGGTTCGAACTGATTTTCTAAGTCACTTTCTATATCCACATTATTGCTGAGTAGATGATCATCTTCTTGGTCTATGCTGTCGCTGCTAATGTTCATATATTCTTCATATGTTTCTTGAGACTCCTTTCCAGAATGACTTTCTTCAGAACTGCTCACCGATTCATGCAGAATCTGACTCAGAATCACTTTGCCAGTAAAATTCGTTAATATCTAGAGAAATTATATCATTTGTAAGATAATAACTTTC
>JABASD010005287.1:0-12817 GCA_019776165.1 Pogonognathellus flavescens | reverse complement strand
GATTTTGCTATCCACATTCCAAACCAAATGACAAATAAAATCAGTAAAACAACATAAATGAATAGAACTAACAAAATATGGAGAGAGACACCCGCACGAATGATGATAAACAAACTGAGAATTGCGACGATGGTCATCGTGAACAAAACTCCCGGAAGAAGCAACCGACAGCAAGCAATATTGTATGTTAAAATGCTTAACCTTATCGTTCTGTATTCCTTTAATATCAACTCCAATCCTTCTTTTCTGACTTTGTAATTTCTACTGATGACGAATTCATAGAGCTGAGTGCTTCAAAAAATATTGTTGGTCAGAAAATGATTCTCACGATGTAAATTGGCTATTTAGTAAAGTAATGCGTATATATAATGTGCAAAAAGACAATCCCTTACCACATTCCCTTCATCCAGGCAATTACCGTTATTCCAACAACAAAAGAGGTGACTGAATACAACAGAGCGTTATAGCAAGTCACGATTAGAATGCAACTGGTCCAAAGACGATACAGTTTATCAATAATAACATACTGACTGAATCCCATGTGTCCAATGATGAATACTTCCTCCATATACAATTCATGTGGCAGAAAGTATAATCCTGGAAACACAGACACTGCCAACAAAAGAATTGACAGCGACATTCCTAGCGCCACACTGTTGACTAGAAATCTTTGAATTTTTGAAATTCCATATTTCTTTCCTGCAAAAAACAAATATTTTTTATATTTTACACGTGTTGCATCGTAATGTAATAGCCCTTAACCGAAAGTTTTATATAAAGATGTAATTTCAAAAGTAGGAGAATTTAAACAATTTCGCCTACAAAATTTAATCGAAATGATTAGTAGTAAGAAACACACTTAATGACTTAATTACTAGAATAAGTGTATAATATATATATAATATAATATATATAATATAATATATATAATATAATAAATATATAATATATATATATTATATATATAACTATAATTATTATTTATTACCGAATGTATTTGTCATCATTAAATACTGGTTGACGAATACTCCAAATTCCTTCCCGTATATCATTGTATTGGTTTGACACACTGCAATTATGGCAAATGTGCTGCAGTAAGCAAAATGGAAAGACCTCACTTCTGTCGATATCAATAATTTTTTGTGAGCATCTGTATACGACAGAATAAGTGACAAAACCTCTAGAGATCGAAAAAACATGCTTAGAAATTTGACAATGTAGAAGGGAATTCTCTTTTTTCCTTTTCTTTCCGTCAATTTGCAAGTAGCAGGATTCCAAGTGTACGGAAGTATATGAAAACGACAGCCAAACCAGAAAATTTTGTCCAAAACTCGAAAAGGGATTTTGGGCAACATTTTTGCTTTTTTCACATCAATGCTCTCATTAAGAGTGGAGAAAGTTATTTAGTTCGGAATTTTTGTTTGATGAGTAAAAGTGGGTAAAAGCAATGCTATTTCGGTTCTCGTATGATGAGCAACGAACTGAAAAGATAAATTGGTTGCTTGCAAGTACTGCAAATGCTTTCAAGTCACTTTGCTAATTTTATTTCGGTACACGAATCAACATCGACGTTTTTACAAAGACCATTCAATTTTAATGTGTTTATACTATAGTAATGTTTGTAGGGTCCGTCCGACACAATGATTGTTGAGTGCAGTTTGGTTATACAACCTAGCACGGTGAAGTTATTCTATACAGGCACGTACCCAGGATCGAAAGTTGTGGGGTTTAAAATATGGCAAAAATTAGACTGAAATGAACCATAAACACGCGAAGCTGGAAAAATTTAGTTTTTGTTCATTTGGAGCCTTTTATAATTTTTGCTTGTTTTTTGAAAATTCCAAAAATATCTTGTAGATTATACCACAAGCTGGGGGTGCTTGAGCACCCATAGCACCCCCCCCCCCATGGGTACGTGCCTGATACTATAAATACAATAAAACAATAAAGTTCGTGGAAAATCATGTCTTTTCAATAAGTTATAGCCGGGTTATATGTTTGCTATTCTATGCGTAATATTTGTGAATAAATCCGAATATATGAACGTATTTTTTAGATATTTTCCTCACTTTGTAATTTTGAACAAATATTTTTTTCTGAAAAAGCGGATTTTCTACAATAAATATCGATGGAATGGATTATGATTTTCACCCTTACCTATTTTAGTTGCAAACTAAGACTAGGTAGTTATACGTTTTAAAAGAATTCTGGAAAAAAAAATACATAATGCAATCCCGTAAAGTATGAGAAAGCACTTAAGTGAATTACTTTTTGAAGGCCAATTTTTGTGGACATCCGTCTATATAGTATCTGAAATCTTTTTAAACATGGTTTTACTCTCAGAATTTCCAAATCAAATTAAAAATTATTATATAAATCTAAGCACGCGTACGCTAGTCATTGTCTGCAGAGGTATACCTCCGATAGATGCTAGATACTTATTAATTACACTTAAGTAAAAATGTGTAACAATTTCTTAGAGTAGAGTAATAAGTCCACAAACTTACTGACTCAGCTTTGTCTACCTTATAAATTATTCAAATGCACACTAGATATTCATGGAATTTTCAGTAAAACAAGATATACATTTATCCCTCCTTTAAATCCGAGAAAATTACATTTGTCTCCAAAACACCAATAAAATTGGAAAAACTTGGTATTGTTGGTTGGTTTTTGCATAAATTTTGCTAAAAGTTTTCGTGCTTCGTACTAATAAGGACATCGATTAGCTCGTCAACTGCCAATTTGAGCATCCGTATTGGATTTCTGTGTACGAGTCTTGAACTATTTTGTCTGTTACATCTCCCTCAAAATGCAATCGTATGTATTGTGCAAACCAATTTAGAACGTCTATCTCCTTCCTATGCCCCTGCGGTTCCGACGCCTATGTATGTACATTATGTATAGAATACCCAGCACATAGGAAGATTGTTCTGTATTGAGAAAGTCGAATTACAAAATTAAAAAGAAAGGAGAAGTGTAATAACATTATCTGCGATGATTCTGTAAAAAATTAACACACTATCTCTCTGACACACAAAAATATCATCCATGCGATATTTTACCGGTATTGCAGCTTTCAATTGAACAACTTGAATTTTCGAGAGACGCGAGCAATAATATTTCATGGGAATGATACCGATTTGCTCTGATGCTTCCATTTGTGTCTTTGCTATCCACATTCCGAACCAAATCATAAATAAAATCAGTAAAACAACATAAATGAATATA
Source organism: Pogonognathellus flavescens (assembly GCA_019776165.1). NCBI lineage: Eukaryota > Metazoa > Arthropoda > Collembola > Entomobryomorpha > Tomoceridae > Pogonognathellus > Pogonognathellus flavescens. The sequence continues at coordinate 9,586 of JABASD010005287.1, read as the reverse complement.
ACTAAAACAAAAATATGGAGAGAGACACCCGCACGAATGACGATGAACAAAAAGAGAATTGCGGCGAGGGTCATCGTGAACAAAACTCCCGGAAGTAGCAAACGACAGCAAGCAATGTTGTATGTTAAAATGCTTAACCTTATCGCTCTATATTCCTGTAATATCAACTCCAATCCTTCCTTTCTGACTTTGTTATTTCTGCTGATGACGAATTCATAGAGCTGAGTGCTTCAAAAAATATTGTTGGTCAGCAAATGATTCTCACGATATAAATTTTTGGCTATTTAGTAAAGAGTAAAGTAATGCGTATATACTATAACGAGCAAAAAACAATCCCTTACCACATTCCCTTCATCCAAGCAATTACCGTTATTCCAACAACAAAAGAGGTAACTGAATACAACAGAGCGTTGTAACAAGTGACGACTAATATGAAACTGGTCCAAAGACGATAAACTTTATCAATAATGACATACTGACTGAATCCCATGTGTCCAATGATGAATACTTCCTCCATATAAAATTCTTGTGGCAGAAAGTATATTCCTGGAAAAATCAACACTGCCAACAAAAGAATTGACAGTGACATTCCTAGCGCCACACTGTTGACTAGAAATCTTTGAGTTTTTGAAATTTCATATTTCTTTCCTGTAAAAAACAAATGTTCTTTTACTTTGGTGTTGCATCGTAATAGCCTTTTGCCGAAAGATTTACATAAAGATATAATATTACAAAAGTAGGAGACTTTAACCAATTTCTCGAAAAGGGATTTTGGGCAACATTTTTGTGTATTTCTAATTTCGGTATATAAGAGTGGAGAAAGTTATTGGTTATAAATTTTAGTTGGATGAGTGATGTCTTTTCTTTTTCGGTTCTCATTTGACTACCGAACTGAAACGTTAAAATGGTTGCTGTCAATTTGTACTTAACTTAATTTTACTTCGATACACGATACGAGTCGCATCGACCTGCATGAAAAAACCATTTAATTTTAATAAGTTTATAATATAGTTATATATATATATATATTTAGTAATAATGATAATTATAAATAAAATGACAATACCTTAGAGTACGTATTAGTTGGGATACCAAAAACTGGAAAAGTTAATAACAAGTAACGATAAATAATATACATGTACCTCAAATGTACCTGTAACCTAGTTTAGCGAAGATCCTAAAAGTAACATGCTACGTTATAAGTATACTACGAAAGTTATCCTGTAACCATATAATATATCAAATGATTTGTATTATGTGTTTGATGCCGGCTCTGTGGGCGTGGGCTATGTGCCTAAAAGAGTTTTTTGAATAAACTTATACTTAATAGTAGTAGTAGTAGTAGTTTTAATTTAGCTCCGTTCGGGTTAACCACCCTTGGAGCACATTCTCATGACATTACATTTATATAATTACATTTATTTAAATTAATCATTAGACCATATTTCAATGAGATGCCGATAGTGACAGTGATACTTATACTTAATATAGTAATGTAATTTCTTACTGACTGACTAGACTGACTCATGTCGTCATGTCCATCTGCCTTATAAATTATTAGTGTTGATTTTAAAAGCAATTCAGTCATATCTATTACTAATACAATGAGTTGAGCAATAACTTTATATCGTAGTTATTCTATGTAGTTATATATACTGAAGTCAGTAATACATTAAACATTTTTTGTTTTACGTGAGTAGGGTTATATAATAATGATTATATATACTTTAGTAATTTTTTAAACAAAGCCAAGTTATAGACAAGCCCATAGAGACAAGAGAAATGAACAACTACTGCTCATTGCTGCTATACAAACTTACAAACCATTATACAAATGGTTGACTTCAATGTTAGAGTAAAGGTGCGATTCTGACATTGTAATTTTGGGAAAGATCACATGACCACTATAAGTAAAAAATTAACAAATAACTCAAGATCGTATACGGAAATCGATTTCGGATGGCTAAATGGCAAATATCACATTTAGGACTAAAATTCTAAATTAGGAATCTAAATTCGTGTTTACTGGGTTATAAAAGTATTCATAAAATAAAGCAATAGCAACTTATATACAGGTAAACATCATAATTATCTGAATGCACTTTTCCATACAATACAAGGGCATACCCAGGATATCTGTTTAGGGGGGACATACTACATAATAAAGTGGCATATGGGTGGGACACCGCCGCACCGCAAAAAACACCAATCAATGGGTTATGTGCGGCCGATAATGTTAGAATATTTTTGACATTATGGAGCGCATGTACTTCGAAGGTCAAAATGCATTTCAGTGAATTTATAAAGAAAAGAGTCCCAATGCTAATTTGCCTCGCCCCAATGACGTACCAAGAGGGGGGAACGTGTCCCCCAAAATTCCGGGAAAAAGGCAAAGAAATGCCTAAAATATAGCAAAAAATCGCCAAAATTTTCGCGCTACACGCGAATTCAATATATTTTTGGCTTATTTTAACCTAAATTTGCTATCATTATTCTTTGCACTAAATTTATTGTGTGGCCCCACCAAATAGAAATCCTTGGTACGCCCTTGTTTCGCTCTATAATAATATAAATATCGTGTTATTCGTTCTCATTTTCGCAAATATATATTTTGTATCATATTTTTATGAACGATTAATATAATATATTCAATCGTATTATAAAGCTCATCTTAATTAGGATGTTACATAATTGAAATTATGTATTGGCAATATAAAAAATTGCATTTAAAATGGCATGGTTTGTTCATTGTTGATCCTTCATTTGAATCATGGTCATGGCATATACCTAATCGTACGTGTTCATTCATCTCAATCAATATTTCTGAATACAATTAAAATTGAGGTATTTCACGCGATTACAGGATGTAGAAAATACAAGTTTTTTATCAACTAACTCACCAATGTATATACACTGATGAGTGTAGGTATATTTATAGGTATACACGTATATTTATTGTAATTGTAGCATGCGTGTCAAAATGCAGAAGTTTAATTAATTCACTGCAAAAGTTTATAAATATCCCTCCATGCCTTACTATTATTTTAAACTCTAACATAAATATTGTCGAATATAACATTTGATTCTGCGGAATTCAAGATGAAGAAGACTGCTTTTCTCTTTGTTTTCCTCGTGGTTGTTATTTCCAGCTCTCAGGTAAGAGAAAATGTGATTATTACCCTTTGATGAATTTTAAAATATTTAATTAGATTCAGGTTTAAAGTTTTGTAATAAAATCATTTTTGAAATTGTTTTATAGACTCATGGAAAATCCTCTGGCCTCGACGATATCACTGGTGACGCAACTAAAATCGCTTCCGACTTACAAAAACTTTTTCCCAAAGTATTGGAATTTCTGGGAGACCCGAAAAAGCTTAATGAAGCATTCGGAAAAGTATTGGCCTTCGCAGAACCTCTGATTCCTGGAATTTCTGAAGCTTATGCGAAAGCCAAGGGTGAAACTTTTATGGAAAAATTACAGGCGATTCTTCCACTTATAGCTGCCAAGGTCCCTGCATTAACTGCAATGATGGGGAGGTAAAAATGTACAACCGTCCAACCGTCCTTGAAACAGATAATGTCGTTTCTGCGATTGCAATTAAAAACTTCAGTACATTATGAAGTTAGCAAAGTTAGAAATAACAAACAATTATTATAGAGCAACCATATTATGTACAATTATTTGATTTTGGATTGAGTATTTTTCAAAATTACATAAATTGAAAAAGGTTATCAATGAAGTAACTTAACCTTCAAATTTCAAATGCTTCAATATTTTTATCTATATAATTATAATAAATTTGAAAATCACAACACATGCAGTTCAAAATTACGAATGAAGTGTTCCAATTACTGCTTTATTTCGATCGATTCTATCCACTAATGGTTATAATATGACATTACTTAATATTAGGTTCATTCCAAGGGCGTATCGCAGGGTGGCACCCGAAAGTTGCCAAACTTACACCAGATGTTTTGGAATTGTAAAATAAACCAAAATTTAAAATGTACCCCCAAAATAACGAAAAATAGCCAAAAGTTCCCCGCCAAGAGAGACTTATGCAAATGTTTAATATATTTTATTTCAATTTCAATGATAAAGAAAAGAGCCCTAGCCCAGTATCTGCCAGTTTGTTAGTTTACATAATATCGGGTGCCGTCCCTAATGTACCCAAGCGTGGGTTTAGTGTTTTTTGGTTCATTTTCGCCTAACCTTTGCTCAAATGTTACCGTTACCCGCTGCGTGCGGATATACACCTTTATTAGCTTAAAAGGGCTGTGTGACCTCCCCAAATGGTAATACTAGTGACGCACTTGGTCCATTGGATGAAAGTCGGAGCGGAACATATTTACTCTGTAGACACAATTAATGTTTAATTATCATCATTTGACTGTTATCTTATTTAATTTTGTACATTTTTTGATGACGTACGTAGACGATCATGATCAGTAATACATAATTCACAATTTTAATTCACTCTTTAAAATTTCAATTTCATGACTAATTCATTGTGACAAGGACGTACCAAGAATAGGGAGCATTGGGAGAACGTGCCACCCTATGAAAATTCAATTTTTTAAGCTTTATTGTCTCTCCTACAGTCTATCCTGGGTACACCTTTACGATTGTGGTAACGTTGCATTGCCACAACAATTCGTTTTCATTATTCATGCATATATATATTCAAAATTCGATACAGTCAATAGCGTACCCACCTCAAAGGCACTAATGACTCGTGTTTATTCTGCTTGCCTCCTCAGTAAAATCCGGAAGAAACAAAGACACACCCACAAACAAAGTGGTACAGCCCAAATCAGAATTTACGAAGTGTTTCATTTAGAGAAACTAATTTTATATTCTATTCTGCTACGGACGGACGTGAAGACGTCATACTCGAACTCTAATACTATAATTATTATTATGACGAAAAAAATTTACACATAAATGCCATAATTTGTTTCGATTGCATGTTGCATAATATTATAGCATAGCTTTCGGAAATGAGATGGGACGAGATTCACGGGATACAGATAATAGAGTACAAAATGCAAATGTGATCGAATAAGGAAACAAAGTCCACCCACACCCAATAGTTACTGCAAAATTGAAAAATATACGAAGGTGATCTTATTTATTTTATCGTTCGTGTAGACAATCGCCGATTATCCTGGTCCCGATTACTATTCAATAGGATTGATCATTTCCAGTAGCATCTGGTTTAAACTATTTAAAAGATGCATTTGTGATAATTGGGTTAGTAGGGAATCTTTAAAAATTCAACAAAAAAAATGTTTCAACTTATTTTCAGTTTTTAATTTTTTCTTAGAACTCGAAATACAATGAACGTTGAAAACTGTTTTTAGAATTATGTTCAAAGAACATTTTAAGCATATAAACGTTTTTATAACACCAGATTATGTTTAAAAAAACAATAAAATCCACTTTCAGTTATCCAACATTTTAACGCGTCTTATTGTTAGTCTCGCATAATTGATGAGATAAATACAATCAAGTCATTAATTAATATTCATTCTCACAAAAGCATAATAATCAAGAGCGTTCCCAGGATTTCTATTTGGTGGGGGCACACAATAAATTTAGTGCAAATGAGTTTCATTATTTGCACGTAGTGTGAAATTAGAGGTCAAATTTAGGTTTAAATAAGGCAAAAAGACAATAAATTCGCGCGCAGTGCGAAAATTTGGGCGATTGTTTGCTATTTTTTAGACATTTTTTGCCTTATTCCCGGAATTTGGAGGGTGGGACGTGCCTCCAGTGCCCCCCCTCTCGGTACGTCCATAATAATAATCGCACTATTCTCCAATCGTGACAAACGAGCAAGAACGACTTTTTGTGAAGTTGGGAATTGTGGTACCGTGACGCATGAAGATCTCACATTTGTAAACACGTGACAGCATCGACCGCAACAAGGCAAGCAGTATTTCTTCAGCTCAATCTCAATCTAGCAACAATCAAATCTCTCATTCTTCAGTCAGTTTGTCTGCTTCGTATTTTCAATTTTCACTTCACATTCTGTTGTTGTTTCATTTATTTGATTCAGCTAGCTGTGAGAAAATCAAGTCTGAAAACAACTGTGCTCATTTTGTGAATTCAAAAAACCGTTAATAATTGATTTGTGGATTTGATTAGGAAATAAAATGTCGAGTGGAGCTGGACCGATGGATGTCGACGCCGAAAGTCAGGTAACTAACTCTTTTCTCTAAATTCATTTCCGGTGGTAACAGTTTTTAATTTCTGATTCAGTTTAAAACAAATTATTAATAATAATGATGAATTGAAAGATGGACGATGAGATTCTTCGGTGGTCGACGGATGATTTGGCGAGTCGTACCCGTTTGTTGGACAATGAAATTCGAATCATGCGAAGTGAAGTCACCCGAGTTCAGCACGAATTGGCCACGCAGAGAGACAAAATAAAAGAAAACACGGAAAAGATCAAAGTCAACAAAACTCTACCCTACCTCGTGTCCAACGTCATCGAAATCCTCGACATCGACCCACAAGACTTGGGCGAAGAGGACGGAGCCAACGTCGACCTCGACTCCCAAAGAAAGGGAAAATGCGCCGTCATCAAAACTTCCACCAGACAAGTAAAAATTCTTTTCTCCAGTCCTTTCTAATTCTAAACAATTTTAATCGGAATTATGTAAATGATTTGTGTAAATTACAGACGTATTTTTTGCCTGTGATTGGTTTGGTGGACGTGGAGCGTTTGAAGCCTGGTGAGTTGGTTGGAGTGAACAAGGATTCTTATTTGATTCTGGATACTCTTCCAGCCGAGTACGACGCTCGGGTTAAAGCGATGGAGGTAGACGACCGTCCTTCGGAACAATACTCGGACATTGGAGGACTGGACAAACAAATCCAGGAATTGATCGAGGCCGTCGTTCTTCCGATGACGCACAAAGAAAAGTTTGAGACTCTTGGAATTCATCCTCCCAAGGGAGTTCTCTTGTACGGACCTCCAGGAACTGGAAAAACGCTTTTGGCTCGGGCCTGCGCAGCTCAAACCAAATCAACTTTCCTCAAACTCGCCGGACCGCAGCTGGTGCAAATGTTCATCGGAGACGGAGCCAAGTTGGTCAGAGACGCCTTCGCTCTCGCCAAAGAAAAGGCACCCTGTATCATCTTCATCGACGAACTCGATGCCATCGGTATGTAATACGTAACCAGATCACTTAATTAAAATAATTCTTTGCTTTTCTGAACTAAACGAAACGTAAAAAAGATTTGAAATGTGATTTTAGGTACGAAGCGTTTTGCCAGCGAGCGTGCGGGAGACCGTGAAGTGCAGCGGACAATGTTGGAACTTTTGAATCAGCTGGACGGCTTTTCCAGCAACGCAGACATCAAAGTGATAGCAGCCACCAACCGAGTGGATATTTTGGACCCGGCTCTTTTGCGTTCCGGTCGTCTGGACCGAAAAATCGAATTTCCTCACCCGAACGAAGAGGCCCGTGCGCGAATCATGCAAATCCACTCTCGGAAAATGAACGTCTCTAAAGACATCAACTTTGACGAATTGGCCCGCTCCACTGATGATTTTAACGGTGCACAATGCAAAGCGGTTTGTGTGGAAGCAGGAATGATCGCTCTAAGAAGACTTGCTGCAATGGTGACTCACGATGACTTTACCGATGCAATAATGGAAGTACAAGCAAAGAAGAAAACCAATCTCTACTACTATGCATAAAAATGCTCTAATAAAATTAAATCTACAATCTAATTTAGTTTTGTTTTAAGAAAGTAATCCAAATTAATTTATTATCCATGTTTATATATATTCGTCAAGTCAATACGTCACAAACATTATTCATAATTAATGTAGGTGAGTGTAAAATGATGTACATGAAAACTGAAAATAAATAACGTTCAAAAATTATCTGTATCTGCAATGCTGAAATATTTATGCTCTTCAACATTTCAATATTCATGACGTATTATTCAGAAAGACTGAAATAGGATTCCCATACGAAAAATAGAGGTGGCAACTAGCCGGGTTCCAGCAGGATTTTTTATACAATTTTCGGGCACCGTTCGAGCGGACGTCTAACTCTAACCGATCTCAATATTTGTTTGTATAAAAACACATAATATTATTACTCTCAATATTACTGCAATTGTGTAATATATTTCAATGATAAAGAAAAGAGCCCTAGCCCAGTATCTGCCAGTTTGTTTTATTTTCCTATAATATCGGGTGCCGTCCCTAATGTACCTATTATACCTATGTAAATGCCCCTTTCTCAGTTATGTCATATCTGTATAAACTTTTCAATCAAATTACATACATTGCAAATAATTATTTTGCTCATATCAACTGAATTGAGCGGATGTTACATATTCAAGTTATTGAAAAGTTACCTGCCATTGCATGCAATTTTTCATGTGAATCACGTCATTTTATTAAGCAAATTAGTTAATTCAATAGTCAATATTTCTAATATTGAGATATACTCCACGCGATTACAGGATGCAGAAAATAAAGGCCTTACGTAAACTAAAAGCCTTTAATGCATTTATTTGTAAAGCACGTCACAGTTATACCCATTGTGTCAAAAATTATAAATATTCTCTTCCCATCCCTATATTTTACCTTTATTGCTCCGAAATTATTTTCGTTTCATTTGCTGAAGATATTGGAATTAATCAGTAGAAGTCAACATGAAGAATTTAGCTGCTTTTCTCTTTGTGACCCTAATGGTTGTAATTTATAGCCCTCAGGTAAGAATTAGCGTTTCTCCCGCATTACGGTTATTCATATTATATTATGATACAAAATTTTAATTCCAAACTCGGGATTAATATTTTAACCTTTTTATTGAACAACATTTACTCTGCAATTGTGTTTATTTACGTGTTTTTAGATTCAGTTTAAAGTTGTGTAATAATTAAAATTGTTTTTGACATTTTTTAGACACATGGAGAGGATGCTCCTGATATGGCAACACTCGCTGCAAAATTTATGGGGCTTCTGGGAGACAAGGGGAAGCGCGAGGAAGAAGTTTCAAAATATTTGAAAATGGCAGAGCCTTTCATTCCCGGAATTTCTAAAGCTTACGCAAGTGCCAAGGGTAAAAGTATTCTGGACAAATTAAAGGCAATTCTTCCACTTATAGCTGCCAAGGTCCCAGCACTAGCCTCAATGGCGGGTTAAAACTAAAACCTTCTTCCATGTAAACACAATCTTCCACTTTCTCATCCAACATCCTATGAAGTTAGGAAAGTCAAGACGAAAAGAGCAAATGAGAACCGTCATCATTTAATTCGTCCAATATTTTAATATAAAATATTTTATTGTTATTTTGTAAACCAGAAAACCACTGCATTGTAAAACAGTTTCTGTATGAACATCCTGTCATTAATTATTAAAAACGAATATCATTTCTACTGAAAATCCGATTAAAGTATAAAATCATGAAAGTGTTCCAATATTGTTTTATTAAGATCCAGTCGCGTAACTACGATTGCCATTTGGTAGGGTCACAAAAAGTTTGGGGCGATCACAAAGTGTAAAAAATTGGATTTTTGCGGTCTTCGGCCGCAAATAACCTATTTTTTTAG
>JABASD010005286.1:0-12818 GCA_019776165.1 Pogonognathellus flavescens | reverse complement strand
TAGGCTCTTTTACATTGCACATTTTTGTGTCGACGTTGGTAGACCACGGAACACCTCAAAACGTTGGTAGGATGAGGGTTAAAATGCATAAGCCACATTAAATTTTCTTTTTCTGTATAATACTGACAAGTTCAAACTTTGCGTTGCGACTTGCGACTCTTTAGGATAAAAAAAATTGTATAATGAGATGAGTATATGAACAGTAAGAGGATTATCTACATATCAGGATGATTCATGAAGATGACGGTGCGAATATTATGCAAATGTCAAAGCTCAAGTCAGAAAATGTCATAAAAGTGTCTAAGTACATTCATTCTTTATGTAATGAATTTATGATATGAACATATTACGTGGTTTAAGATAAGAAACTTGCAGATAATCCTCCAAAGCAGAGATAAAATCAGCAACACTGCTTTTATCCAGATCCAGAAATACTTTTTCACTTTTTTCTGTTCTCCAAACCTTACATGATGTAGTGTGATTTGATTATCTTATTTATGAGTCATTAGAACTTGTCATCTTCTTTATCATGCAAGAATTAGCCTTTATGCGAGAGCCTTTGCAAATCCTCAATTTAAATTTTACATAAAATACGTGTAAGATTTCCTTATAATATAAAGTCTGGAATTTCTCAGACTCTGCTCCTATGTACCTAATGGGAGTCAAAGTCAATGTCACTCACTGCAATTGTCTCCAAGACAGAAAAAATCCATCAAGTTAAAAATGTATTTTACAAGCGAGATAATTCGACTTACTTCAGTTGCCTAATAATTAATTCCAAAGTTATAACATTGTTTACTTCACACTCAACTGACTATTTATATCATTTATCTGTTCATACGAAAATACTTTAAGTTCTTACCCTTGAACTGCAAACATAATAATTTTTAATGTCACACAAATTACGATTTATTAGTGAAGCTCATGATCAAGGGCGTATCTATAATTTTGTATGGGGTCTCCAGTCGTCTGGGAGGGTTCCAAGACCTAAAAAACCTTTCCCGAAACCCGGGGGAAGGGGAGTAGGCTCCATATGTAGATACGCCCTTGCTCATGATGGTGTATTAATCTTAACCTTAAACGGTTAATTTTATCCATGGTATATTATATGATGACAGTATTTCACATTACATTCACATAATAGAGATGCTTAGTAAGGATGAGACAGAAACGAGAAGACAAAATTTCGTTTATACATAAAGATTGTGGGTTTGTTTTTAATTGATAAAAGAATACATGAAAAATCAAGATGACATTTTTATTCTATATAAGAAATTTTTTGTCTCCATTATAATTTTTTCAAAACCTGCTTGATTTGACGAAAATAATTCCAGTCATGTCGTTAATAATAATAATACCTTTGGTTTGGTGATACAGATAATAATATATCATTGAATACTGCTGTGTTTGCGAACCATCAGTCGCCTCGCTATAATTTATTTATTACATACATAGTCAAGGGCGTATCTACTCATGGGAATTGACCCCCCCCCAATATTCTGAGAAAAGGGGCTGTTTGACCGAATTTCTCAAGTGTTGTCAACAAGCCCCCTACTAGATACACCTTTTGCGTGGTTCATTAATTATTAAAAAACACAAGTTTAGAAAATGATATAGCGTTTATATCTTTATATAACCTGTTACCTGTAGGAATGTCCGATTTGGCTTACAAAATTAATAGTAATTAATGAATGTTTTTGTCTATTGCAGCTGATTTCTCAATTCATCAATGAAACTAACATTCACAGAACGGGAGAAGAAATGCCTGAAGGTGTTATTATAATGATTTGGTCTTGGGCTGTGTCGATTATGTGTGTTGGAGGAATTATTGGTGCTCTTATGTCTGGTTACATTGCTGATAAATTGGGCCGGTGAGTTATTTCTTATGAAAAAATCGAGCAAGTGACAGAATTCATAACCTATATAACATGCCCTTTTATAAAACTGAAAAAATGTTTATAGGAAAACTGGTCTTTTGTGGAACAACATCACTATCGCTATTGGAGTTGCATTACAATTTTTCGCGAAACCTTGCTGGTCTTACGAACTGTTGATTGTTGGTCGTTTCTTCGTGGGTTTGAATTGTGGACTGAACGCTGGACTTGCACCGATGTACTTATCTGAAATCTCTCCGATGCATTTGAGAGGAGCTATTGGAACCGTTTACCAACTCGTCGTGACAATTTCCATTCTCATCAGTAACATACTTGGTCTTGGGTCATTATTGGGAACTGCGACTCTTTGGCCGTATTTACTAGCTGCAACTATCATCCCTGCCATTTTCCAACTCTGCGTCTTGCCATTGTGTCCCGAGTCTCCTAAATTCATTTTACTGTGCAGAGGAAAAGAAATCGAGGCTCAGAATGCACTTACATGGTTTCGTGGAACGATTGAAGTTCACGATGAGTTGGATGAAATGAAAGCTGAAGCAGAAGCAATGAAAATGGTGTCAAAGGTCACTCTCAAGGAAATGTTTACAAGTGCTGCTCTCCGCTCCCCATTGATTATTGCTTGCATGATGATGTTGGCTCAACAACTCAGCGGTATCAACGCAGTCATCTTCTTCTCCACTTCCATCTTCGAGTAAAAAATATACAACACAAAAATAATCTTTTTTGTTAATGTGTAATTGTTATAATGTAATTTTATGATTTGATTTGAGGAAAGCATGTTTTAAATTATGAATTTTTATTAACAGATCTGCTGGTTTGGATGAAACTACTGCACTGTACGCCACTCTTGGAATGGGATGTATGAATGTCATCATGACTATTGTGTCGCTTGTCTTGGTCGAAAGAGCAGGAAGAAAACAACTTATGTTGATCGGTTTGAGTGGAATGTTCGTGGACGTACTCCTCTTGTTCTTGTGTCTCATGTTCAAGGTAAACCTAAAATCAATTTTGAAGCAACTCTTATTACAGAAAAAAATTATGGTGTCTTCTGAGAATGGAAATTGGATTTTTTGTTTGTAATCATGCAGGACTCCGCCAGTTGGATTTCATACATCAGTATCGTCTTGGTCATTATGTTTGTCGGTAAGTTTTCATGATATTAAAAAAAATCCTGAAATTGGTTCTATGGAATTTGGAATATATTCTGTTATTCCTTTGTTTAGTTATGTTCGCCACCGGACCCGGTTCAATCCCATGGTTTTTGGTATCCGAATTGTTTAACTCAGGGGCGCGTCCTATGGCCACGTCGATGGCTGTAGGTACCAATTGGATTGCAAATTTCATTGTCGGTTTGGCCTTCCTTCCTCTTCAGGTAAATAAAAATAATATTTAACTTGGATTAAAATGTTTCTTTTATTTTTATACAAATACTAAACGATATGTTATCTACAGACATTAATGGGCCCGTGGGTTTTCGTCATTTTCTTGGCATTTCTGGGAGGATTCACTGCTTTCACTTACTTCAAGGTTCCAGAAACAAAGAACAAAACCAGCGAAGAAATTGCCGCCTACTTTAGGCAACAAAGTTATTAAATAAGCAAATCCAATATTCGAATTAGTCAAAAGAATTGGAAAATAGACAGATACTCTATAAATATATAGTAGATGACAAATGTACGTAGTATAAAAAAATGCCTACTTACATTTGTTTGTGTTGTATAGGAAGTAGGAGATAAAATTAGAAAATGTGAATGAAATTCAGGCTACAATTCATTGGGTAATATTCTACTAGGTCTAGAAACGTTATATTATACGTACTATGCAATTATATGTACAGAAAATTGGTTGTAACAAAAACTGAATACTAAAACTGGAATCAGGAAACAATGGAACAGAAAAATTCAATCAAAACCCACATAATATTTAGATACTATGAATGAGTATAGACTAGAGAGACTTTAAAATGAAGAGTAAAAAGTCTGTTGTAGTGGAGATGCAGCAAGCCAATAACAAGCCATAATTTTAGTAACAAGATAATCATTAGTTGAAAGATACAATATTATAATGTTGTAAAGCATTTATATGTAGTTGTTATTATATTAACTTATATTTTGTAAGAACACTTGAAATTTCCTTTAAAAATAATTAATTGTGAAAGTTTTATGTAGAGTTTTAGACGTTTTCTCTTTTGGTATGTCTATAAATATTACAAGCTTGTTTGTATCTACTATTTGGAAACAAAATTATTGCTCTACAAGCTGTAACTATTTAAATTATATCGTGGAATAATTAAAAACACGCATTTGCATACAAAGTGCTATAATTAATATATCAGTGTACCTATAAAGAAAATGAGAGAAGATCCAAGCAGAATAATATGAACAAACGTGTAGGAAATTGTTGAAGAAAACTGTAAAAATTGTTTATGTAGCCATTGAGGTTTTAATTAAAAGTTTTAAGAAGAGTATATTATAATAGTGTGAAGATAAATAATACTATATAGATGTTATTGGAATAGAAAGCTTTTATGGTTAAAACTTATGAATTCTTTTTATATTACGATTACTGTATTATCTTAGAGTATATTATGCTAATGACAAAATTATAATTATGTTTAGTTTTAAGTGACACAGCTTTTTATGAATGCATGGGGAACATTTAATATAAAAGTTTCGAATATGAATAAGTTGGTCATCCTACACGCAAAAGAAATTTTCAGTACCTCCGTCTGTGTGAGAGTTTATATAATAATGAAAGTTGAGTTTATAGCAAGTCTTAACTGTTAAATTGTATGTGAGTGTGCTCAGTATAATATACAGTTTAGCAACAAAATTGAAATGTATAAACTACTAGTAACATGTTTGTATTACAATTCTTGTTCCGTCAATTGACTTTTAGTACTCGCACTGCTTCCATGTGGTTAGCTGTCTTACTTTTATGATTATTATTAGAGACTGAAGTTACAAAATGGAAATCAAGAGTAGAAGAGTAGTCAAAGTTCAGAGTGTTATTATAATTGACATTCTTATCGTGAGGACAGTCAAAGCTAAAATTTGCCAGTAGAGACTAATGAATTTTATTTTGGCTCTGCGAATGTAATTTACCTCTACGGATATAATTGCATAAAATAATGCAGCTTTGATATGGCTGTAGTAGAAAAAGTATTAATATTATACATTAAACTACGAATACATCAGAACTAGCAAGTGCAAGAGAATTTTCTTCATCAGGGTAGAAAGAGGTAAATTCCAGATTTAGCTTTTGACTTCATATTTTTGTAAATAAAAATATTTCTTGGTTGTAATTTTTTTCTTTCGTCAAAAATGTGTCAGGAATATTGTGAACAAAAGTTAAATATGTCCTACCGTATCTGTAATTAGTAAAACTAATTATCTCGTGATCGTGTCAACAATCGGCTACATTGATAACAATAACTTTACTAATGTAAACAAATGTGAGAATATGAAAATGCAGTGGAAGATTTTAATTAGAATTTGCACCCACGCAAGTTCCTCTGTTATCCTACTGTAATATTATTTTATTAACTAGCCATACAACAACAACAAAACGATCGAGTATATCTTTCTATCATCTTCATTCAACATAAGAAAAATTTATAGCTGTGTAATTGAAAGCTACATTTAATGTAGTAATTCAGTTGAGTCCAATATTGATCTACAATATTCATATGAAGTGTTAAATCGTAGTTGTATTTTATTGTACTGTGTAAACTGTAACTCGTAAAGCTGTACTGTAAGGGTGATGTAAGCAAACTCTATTTTTAGCCAATGCATGAATTTTTAGCTAATAAATTTTTACAAAAAAAAAATTTGCTTGTTCTACTAAATGTAGCTTTCAGTGTTTTCAAGATCAGTGGTTCATTTTTCTTTCAAATTATATTAATCACTTCATAGTACCTATACACTTACCAGACTTACCCATTTGTACATTATCTTACAAAAATTGCATGAAATAATTTTGCGGTAGCATAATATTGTTTTATTGATCATAAATACCTTCATAATTAGTAAATTATTCACATTTAATTTAAAGAACCCAATAGTCATAGTTTGCTTTAGGTTCGCTTCGTATGTATTTCAGTTCACCATCTTTTGTCTCAATTTTATTTAACCAGATTCACTACAAATTAACAGTAAGCAGTAGAATGTAGAAGTATTTTAAATTACTGAGAAATTAAAGTTTTACTAATAGTTCTCATAATATACGTATAATATTTTGATGCTAAACGTATGCCTTTTCTAATGCATAATCAAATCATTTTCAAAATTAATGATGGTAGTGCACGTACTTAATATGTGAATCATACCCCAAAGATGGTTTTTATTATACTATATTGGAATTATCTATATAATATATCTTAATTATTTGAAAACATAACAGAATAGGTCATATCTTGTACCTGCACTTCACCTGTGAGATATTCTCTTACTGTCAAGTCCTCTATTATATATTAAGAGATATTATGTGTGCTATACTTCTACACAAGAAAGGTTAGTTACAATCAAGAAAAATGAGACAGCATTCCGTATATTAAAGTACCTAAGTAAAAAAATACTTTTAAACCCTATAAATAGCATCATAGAATGTAATAAACTAGTAGTAGGTATAAAATATATTGTTACTCATGTAAACCTATTATTTATCAAAACTATGCGAACAATCCATGTTGACGTGTTACACCGATGTGTTGAACATGACCGCACAACTAATATTGGTGGTGAGGTCAGTGCGGTGAGCATGAGCCCAAATGATGGCTGGTTGAAGTCTCGAAGGCCCAAGGTCCACCTATAAGGACCAGGGCGTATCTAGAGGGGGTCACAGGGTGCCCGGGCGCCTCTATACGGATAATAATACCGAAGTAGTATTCGCGTATGAGTCAATCATTCAATAGATTTATTATTGGACTAATAAATGATAAATGAAAATAAATGAAAATGTACAGAAAAATATTAAGTGTAATAGTATGAGTATGATGTATGATGTGCAATGCTAGAATTTATGGCGCACATCTGAAAAGCTACATGCAAATTAATTTCGAAATTATTTTCACTAATCGAAAATAGAATAGCATAATTGTACAGCATTATTTGTTTATTATGCAAATTCTCTGTTCACAATAAATAGGCAAAGTATAACTATGTAAAGTTTAGATAATTATTATTTTGAACCTGTGGGATGTATACTGTATACAAGCGAAAAAGTGTGTTCTAGTTGTATACGTAATAAAATTTAAATGATCCTAATAAACGCATCCCGTTGCAAATGTAAATGAACCCATTTTTTGTAATACCTAGTATTTTATTCATTTCGGTGGTATTCAAGGGCGTATCTACGTATGGGCTCAGCGGGCACGCCCCAGACTTTGGAGAAGGAGTTAATTTCACAAAAGATCATAGCCTCTTTCATAGCCTCTGAGCCCCACCCAAGTCGTTGGAGCCACCCCATACATTTCAGAATTTTATTAGATACGTCCTTGATCACATTATACGGTAATTGTGTTGAAATTGAAACGAAAAATCACCAATTTTGCTTTTACTAATTATATTGTTGAAAATTCATACAGTATTTCTGAGACGATTTCTTAGACTTGAGACTCTCGTCAATCCTACATAGGAATATTCAGAATTCAGCAGAGCTGAAGATATTAGTTGAAGTACAATTGAATTTCTATTCTGGAAAGTTCAATATTTTAATTGAGGAATATGTCTTCAAAGCATTAATCTCATAATCTCAATACATGCAACTGATGCAACTACGTGGTATAATGTACTGGGTATCTGCTATCTGCAAACAAATTGATTTTTGAAGTTTCCTAAAAGTCAGTCAGTTATTGAAATCAGCAGTTATATTTATTTCAAATGAGCAGCAGGATATTAATTATTACATTAATATTTTGTCAAATACACATACAATACATCATACAACATGACAAATATTTATGTGCATAAAATATTTCTAGTGTTTCACTTTCACTGTAATAAGTAAATGCAGTTTTCCTTATTTCTCTTTTCCATCTAAACAGCAATAATAATATGGTTATTTACAAAATCATGTCACATTACATATCAATTTTTTGCAATATAAATCATTGGTTTGGTTTCTGGTTGTTGTACACTTAACGGTTCGAAATTCGCATGACATGAATAGATAGATCGATAGATGTTAGTAAGGTGACAATAAAAATATTTTAGGCTAAATAGAATGATTTTTCAGTGTCCCCAACAAAAATATGATTGTGCCGCTCAAAGGTTTGAATGTGAAGTTCGAGTTCCCTTAATCGCTTTTCTAATTCAGCTCGTTTTTTAATTTGAGCAGCAGTGTCGATCAATAGAGGCATTGACTGATAATCCTTGAAAACTTCTTCCCATTTCGATTTCAGACCGCATAAAATTGTCTCTCTCTCTTCATTCGGAAGATGATTGACTTTCTGAGCATCCCGGTTCGGTTGATCCAATTTCCACTTTCTCTCCATGTCCTCTTGTAAAACCTGGGCCTTAACGCATTCCAAGTACTTTGGAACTTGTCCGAAATCCTCTTTACAGACGTATCTTCTTGGATATCCAGAAGTGGCCCACTCTTTAGTATGACCCTTCGGATGATACACAAAGCGTTGTTCCGGTATGCGGGCTGGGGTTCTCACGACTTTGATCGCATTAGCCCTGACGAAGTTCCTATTTCCTCTTGGAATAATTCCAAGAACACAGCAGCAAGCTTTTGGAATTGGAGGTTTTGGACATTGTTTACAACAGGTTCTTATTCGACATTTTGGTTGACAGGTCGTACAACAACCCTGTGCTCCGTTTTCAGCTGAAGTTTCGCACCCTTCTTCTCCAGGAGGAGACTCCGCACACGCTTTGTTTGCTTCTCCTTCCCCATCAGCAATTACATCACATTCTTTCTCTTTTGTGTCTCCACAATCTGGTTTTGCAGAGTCTAATCTCAATTTAACTTTTGGAATTCCAGGAGGTTGGATTGTTATTGGGGCTCGAGAGTGCTTCCTCAGATAATTGTCGGGTGGGCACAAGCACTGCTTTGGAATACCCATTGTGCGGGTGCACCCGGTTTTGTTGTTTTCTGCTTCACATCTCACATATTCAGAAAAACGCGAACGGTACATAGGAGGATTATTCGTGGATTGAAATTCAGGAGTGATAAGATTGTAAACACTCTCTCCATGACCTTGGTTTTCGAAAAAAGTAAACATTTTTGTGTTTTAAAATCGACAGGGAGAATATTCCGTAAAATCGACAGCACTTGTACTAGTGGACAAAATAGCACAATAGTTTAGAAACAATCCGAACAATTTCTGTAGAACTTCGTCTCACAAAAAAATGCGGATTTTAAAAAACAGTCATAAAAGTGTAGAATAATTCTACACTTTTAAGCATTTCACCAATTTGTAATGGTATCATAGGGGACGGAAGTGAATACGTTAGAAACTGAATTAATAATTTAGTATCATTGTGACAGTAACATTATTTTATGTAAACTAAATGAAAGGTGATTTTGATTTATGAACGAACTCACATAATAGCATAGCAGCATACCTTTACAACCTCAAAAGGTTAAAAAATAATTGAGTTTAGTGTAGTGACTAATGTACTTAGGAATAAATAAAAACATTCTCTTTACAAGTACTATGTAATACATACAGTTACAGTTATACCTAGTTATAATTC
The DNA here is from genome assembly GCA_019776165.1 of Pogonognathellus flavescens. Lineage (NCBI taxonomy): Eukaryota > Metazoa > Arthropoda > Collembola > Entomobryomorpha > Tomoceridae > Pogonognathellus > Pogonognathellus flavescens. Next base: position 3,226 of record JABASD010005286.1, on the reverse strand, counting down.
ATATCTGTATAATATGATGTACTTATGTACCTATGCAAATATGCATGAACAGAATTCTAAAGCACGCAAACCGGTAAATCCTTGGTTCCTTTTATAAGTATCGCACGTAAAGGGCAGCAGATACCGACTTAAATCGCAGTTGGTAGTGTTGACATACAGGATCGACAAGACAGGTGCTTATAAACTGTCACACTTCAAAGTAAAGGAATCAAGTACCTGCACTTACAATAATATTCACACCAGAATAGGTAGTACATAATTAAGGTACCTATAGTACCTAGTTCTAATAGTAACTATATGATATGCCACTGTTATATATATTTAGTCTTTCTAAAGCATAAGTTCATTTAGGTATAACAATTTACGCATCTCATTTCTCGCAACATCAACGGACTATTACTTATAATCTTTCCCATGCTACATATACATTAACAGCATAACTTATAAAAATATACCCTCCATTCACCAACAGAATCTAACATAGGGAGTTGATGGTGAATCGGGTGAAATAGGCCAGGAAAAGATAATTTCGACACATAGCATCATCGGTCATAGTCATAATAGCCGAGAAAGGGTCCAACTAAACATATTTCAATATAATACCTCTATTCGTCAAAGTTTCCTATTATAGAAGCTACTAGCTTAAGCCTTACCTAATTCATTTCCTATGACATTTGTACAATGCAGCAAAATCGGAAGGCGAGACGCAGCTCACTGCAGTAATAAAATTTCAGAATTTACGGCATTATCATCGTGGGTGTAGGAAATGAAATGGACATTTTTCTCACATGCTTTTCCATATTACATTCCTGATTGCAGACTCAACTGTCTCGTTTCCCCACTACACAATCTCCAATAACATACCCTTATCCATGTAGTACTATTCTCATCTATGTCTGTAAGGTACTGTACCTAGTACCTACACTACTATAATAAAGTTCATTTACAAGCTATGCTTCACGAACATGGATTTAACGCATACCTACATATAAATATAAGGATACCTTGTCTTGTAAAAGTAAAAACTCGAGTGTGCACACACAGAAATACTGAATACGGCATAATATAGAGAAAAATTGTAAGTGAGCCTTTAGCAAAGTTTCTATATGTAGGTAGGTATATGTACTTTATATACATTACTCGTGTATATACAACAAAAAAGGAAGCAACTACTTGTACAATGGAAAGGAACACAATTAATACAAAGGAAGATGCGTAAAGCGAACGAGAAGAAGAAGAAGGAAGAAGAGAGAGTTAAAAGTTTAGGCATTTGTTAAAGTTGAAAGTATAAAGACACAGTGCAGTGTGTTAGCAACCATCAAATAATGCAATGGTCTACTACTACATACAAAATACAACACAGGACATGTTGTAGTACATTGCATGCCATTGCAAGAACGTACTTTAACTTTACCTTACCACTCTCCTCCCTTTCATCTCATCCAACAAAACTACACTGCACAAAATGCATTGACTTTGCCATGCACTAACTCTCGACCCTTTACTCTTTACACATACAAACAAACCCACCAACTCTCTTTAACACATGTACGTGTGTTGTTATTTCCCATCGTATGTACGTGTATCTCTATGTATGTGTTGTTGTATGTGTATAATGTGTATCTTCTTTTAACACAGCTAAACTGTCTCTCTCTCTCTCTATGCATACAAAAGAACACACAAGCATTATACTTACTCTTCTCTGTGTGTATGTTGAATTTCTACATTCTACAAGGAGTATGCACGTCATTACATTAAAACACATCGACTGCGTCAGTAAAAATAGTAATTAGCAAATTGTACTGTGGTCGTAAATTATGGAATGGGAATTTGTGCTAATTATTGTGTGTATTAAAGAATTTCGGGTATTTGTGGAGAGAGTTTAATGTTAACACGCATAGACGGGAAGACAGGAAACATTTATTTAGTGTGTAGGGGAATTGGTGCCATCATCTTTGGGAGAAAGTCGGGTGAAAGGCGATTTGAGTCCATTCATTGTGCCTTGAGTGTTGTGCGTTTTGTAGTGTATTAAAATACGGGCTGCAAACGAAAGCGTCGACTTTCAACTTATTCGTGCTGCTGGCGTGTTCTTTACTTTCCCGTGCGCTTCGCTCCCGTGTGTCTTCCGTTAATTTTTCAGTTACGAAATTTTTGGTTCTTGTTCGATTGTTGACTGTGTTGACGGAATTAGTTTTAGGCAGTTGATAATTGTAGTTTACTAATAATAAATACAAAATTTAATGACTTCACTACTCGAACCACATTCACCATTCACTGACTTGTTGAGTTTTGTACGTTGTACGTGTTGTTCGGTTTTTGGGCTTTCATTTTGATCTGCGTCGCATTCTATTCTTCCTCCTCTCCAGATATTCTGCGGAAATAATTGTCAGATCAAGAATTTGCACAATCTGGAATTTTAAATTGCCACTCCGAACTTTTTTGTTGGGTAAGTCATCATCAACTTGTACATTGTAAAGAAAGTCATTTTTAAATTATGCCTGCAAAAATAACAAGCAAAAGTGACGGGATCTATTCTTAATTTCTATTATTATTGCCAAATACAAAATAATGAGTTTTTTAACTGTCAGTCTCCCCTCTCCCTGTTGCCTGTTGAGGTGCCCTTTTCTTGGGGTCAAAGCAAAAATTAGATAATACATACATAACATAGGGGAAAGGGACAAAAATTAAAACAGTTTTTATATTTTTGGAGTTGTTTCGGGATTTGGGGTACTTGCCCACTTGTTTGTTGTTTCTCATTCTAGTTTCATATTTATTTACAGTCATCTGTGCGACTGCCATTCAAAATGTCAACTGTGACTTCGAAAATCAAATCGGTTCCTCCTGCAGCAGGAAAGAAAAAGAAACTGCAGAGTACTCTTCCAAATTCACTCAATATAGAAAAGCCATCAAAAGTAACGCGCAGCAGAGAAAGTCGCATCAAAGTGATCAATGCTATTAAAGATGAGATAAGCGCAATGATGATGCCATTGAATGATGACGATGACGGTGGTGCGCCGTTAGTCATTGAAGACAAGGATAACAAGAAAGTCAAAAAGGGAAATTCATCGGTAACATTCAGCGTTTGTATTCTTTCATTTCCTTCATAGAACATTCCAAATTGCTGAATTGCTATTAACTCTTCTAGATACTAGAAACATTAAATATTAACTGAATTATTTCAAATTGAGAACGTTGATTATAATTCAGTTGTCACTGGGTCAAAGAT